>JALAZF010000458.1:2177500-2402500 GCA_022829125.1 Lathyrus tuberosus
GCAAATATCAAAGATTTGAATCATATTCACTTGATAATGACTTCTATCGCAGTAATCCTGAATCCATCCAAGATCCATCTGACGCTGGAGGGCCTCTTGTACAAAAGAGCATCCCTGTTTGTTTACCGAGCAGACCAAACAAGAATTATAATCGTGTCGTGGAAGATTATGATGTTGGCTTTGCCTTGAGTGCATTACCACTAGGTTGACATTCATCGCACAGATGTCGTAGTTTTGAATGATGATGGAATTCGTATAAGTCATGTTGACTTCACGAATTCGGTGATCTTGGATCCACCCGAGATCCATCTGTTCCTGTAGAGCTGATTGTACCACAGAACATCCTTGATTATCTTTAGAGTAGATATCACACTGGTGATAGTTATGAGCCGGTACAGGCCCGTACCCGCTCTGTCTGCAATGCATCTTGACCAGGTTGGTCCCCAATAAGAGTACATCTTGAATTTAATAGCTATGCTCAAACTCTTCTTCTATCAAATTTACCGCAGCTTTCTCGTGTTGTGGCAGCAGGTTTGTCCAAACATTAGGATTCGTATCCTTGAAGGATAAGACCCCGCTCTTAACAAGCTTTTACACGTCAGATTTGAAGCTGAGACAGTTTTCTATGTTATGACATGGTCCACCTTGATGGTAAGGGCAAGTTTGACCCGCTTTGAACCAAAAAGGTGGATTTTTCGGTATTACAAGAGGAGACCTGGTTTGGACGTGTCCCTTGACCAGTAGTAATGGAAACAGTTCTGCGTACAACATTGGTATAGGATCGAACCCTGGTGGTCGCGTTGTACGGTTGTTGTTGTATGGAGGACGAGCCTGCCGAAGAGGCTATTGTGTCCTTTGCTGATATTGTTGTTGATTTGGTTGGCTTTGAGTAACCTGAGGTTGATACGTAGGAATAGGCGCAGGGTTGATAGTAGGAGTTAGAGTTGCTCCAGGTTGGTACCGTCGCCTTTGCTTTCCGAGAGAGATATTGGCAATATCTTACTCTTTTTTCTTAGGGAGAGCACTGCCGTATCTTTTGGTACTACTGGATGATCCATCATCTTTTACTAAACGTCCTTCTCGGACTTCTCCTTCTGGGACAGTGTGTACCACGGGTGGTGGTATAGTCATTACGGCTGTGACTCTTGGTGCTTCCCGAAGTTTGTAACCTTCAGGAGTTATTGTCATGCCCCTGGCATCTTCGCTTTCCCAAAGTTTGTAACCTTCAGGCCTAGTGGCTCCTGCTGCAGTTTCTGGACCTTTAGTGATCGGAGGAATATATCCTTCCGGGATATAGTTAAGTGGCATTCCCCAGGGACAATCTTTAGGCATGGTATATCGAGGATCATACTTTTCCACTATGGGCGTGATGTGATCTCTGAGATCAGAATCCTTTGTTGCTACATCTAAGGTGCTGCCAGAGCTTGCATGTCCTTGTGAAGCTTTCTCAAATCCTCTTTCAGAGTGTCAAGTTCTTCTCTCAACTCTATGTTCTCTTCCTCGAGATTATCCATTTTCTTTTGTTGACTGGCCCGAGTATTATACGAATGAGACAGTTTGACTCTAGAATCGAGACACAAACATGAGATTTATAGGTAAGAGGAATGCGTTATGTGAGAATGATGAATGCAATGATTATAGTAATTAATTTTTTGTTTAATCAAAATAAACTTTGACAATTGGATTGCAAATATCAAACAGTGGGGAAACCCCATTTTATTGAATTCAAAGATTGCGGAAATGGAAATACAGTAATTTACAAAGTGCTGTAAAAGGAAATGTCTAAACTTATGGATCCTAAGTCCTCTCTGAAGAGAGCTTAGGTGTTGGTTCTGGTGCTTTCCTTTTCTTTGACCGGGGCTCTTGAGCCATTGTCGGGTTGTCATTCCTTTGCCAAGTTAAAGGAGCGAGCAAATTCCTTTGGTCTTCTTGATTCTCTACAGCATGTTGCTCTAAAATCTTGATCAGAGCATCTTTCTCTTTTAATAGTTGTTGTATTTTGTTACACTCCACATTGAGAATATGGTACTTGTTCTTCCAAGACCTCTTCTCCTGCTGAACTTTGTTGAGAGTAACCTAAAGCTTTTCCGTATCAGACATAAAATAAGTGACAAATTCCTTTAATGGAAGAACTACCTGATGAGGGTAAGGCATCCTTAGTTTGAGAGCTCTAGTTTGTACCCAGTGGAGATAAGGTTCCACAGAGACACAGTCCGGTTTTCCTAGAGACTCTCTTCCTTTTCTATGAACACGTTTCCAGGCATGCACTATTTCTGTCTTTAGTGTCCTGTCATTTTCTCCTTCCTTGAAGAAAAGGCCTTCCAGATGAACATTACCTGGGACATATCTCATCGGGTATCCAAATTGACGACGAACTAAAACTGGATGATAATTGATTCCTCCTTTAATTCGTATGAGGGGTACATTAGGGAAGTTTCCACAACTGTCAATGATTCTAATACCGTCATAGATTTGATTGTACCAATTGATGTCAGAGTTGGTAAGAGAAATGATTCTCTGCGACCAACGTAGAGTATTCTTAGGATCCCAAAATGCAGCAGACTTGGGTAAGTGGGAAATGAACCATTTGTAAAGTAGGGGTACACAACATGTGATCATTCCTCCCCTGTAGAAATTCCTTATGTGTACAGAATGATAAGCATCTGTAAGCAAGGTCGGTACAGGGTTTCCAATCAAAAAAATCTTAGTAGCATTGATATCAATGAAGTTATCGATGTTGGGAAACAGAAATAACCCGTAGGTGAGTAAAACAAAGATGCTCTCGAAAGCAGTCACGTTCCCTATACTAGCAAAGTACAAAGCTTTCTTTATCAAAAACTTGGCTGGAAAACCTTGGATTCCACCCTTAGTGGTCATGTGAGTCCTGACTTCTGACTCGTCCAAATAGATTGCTCTTGCAATGGCTTGATCCTTTGGAATTTCTTCCAATCCAGAAAAGGGAGCTTGGTCAGTGATGGGTAAATAAGTCAGGTAAGAGTACTCCTCCAGTGTTGGTGCTAGTTGATAATCCGGAAATGTGAAACAGTGATAGACCAGATCGTAGAACTGAATGAGCGTAGCCAAGATTCCCTCGATTATATGGACCCTTAACAGAGACAGCAGGCCTCCGTGCTTAACTCTAAAAGCATCAGGGTTGGTGATCATCCTTGCCAACCCTCTCAAATCCTCTAGTTTTGGGACCTTGAAGGTGTACTTATGAGTCCTCCTTCTATCGAAATCCATAACACAATCTTTTTCTCTGACATTTGCAATCATTGTCTTAGTTTAATTTGAAAAAGAGACACTAGAAGAGAAAATTTTCTTTGTTTGATTAAAGTTTTTTAATGAAATGGATGCATGAGTGCAGCACACAAAAACATAGAAAAAACATGGGGTCAAAGGTTCGGTGTCATGAAGTCAAGGCTCTAACCATCTCCAAAGGTTATACTGGTGATTTTTGTACATGTCCTCACAATCATTGACCCCTCTTGGGATAACAACAGCATACTGGTTCACCCGAGCGAGCTGCAATATCTTAGAGTAATCTCAAATGAGGGTAGTATCACGTGACAACTATTTTCGATAGCTTCCGCACTAAAAAATAGTAACATGGTTTCAGTCTACTAAAATCCTCAGCTTCTCAGATAACCCAATCGAACAGTCTGCTTTCAACATTCAAAGTCGTATTGGCATTGAATCTGCAAAGGGTATCTCCACTGCTTCGATGGTCGACTGAGATCTCTTATTTGGGAGTCACTCCCAGTAAGATTACCCGTCTAGTGTCATCACTTATCTTAGGTGTATACTCAATTTTTCCAGATACGGTATCACCCGCAGTCCCATTAGCAGAAAAATAAATACATATATCAATTAGGAAAAGCGATATATATATTCATCCTAACATCCTAGACCTCTATAATCCTATTCCTATACAGACAATGACTCCCCAGCAGAGTCGCTATTTTACTGTATCGAGCGATTTCCTTCGGTGACGCGACCACCTTATCGCTGGTTCTTCTCCTCACCACAACGAGGAGGGATGTGTGCTACTTTCTGATTTCTTATTTATCCTGTGAAGCTGGAAGGGAAAGGGAAGCTATCTAAAACTAACCTTGCACGCAAATGTTTAACTGAACAAATGCTTTAAAAAGATTGGGGGGTCCGGGGTCAGGTTATACAATGGGAAGTTGTCAATTACAAATCCTATATGTGGTTATCCACAGGATGTTAGCTTTAGGTTTTGCTATATAATTGATAGTGTTTATCTGCTGATGGGTTAGGAAAGTTTATTGGGGAGTATGAGTGAGCGAGAGAGTTTTTGTTGATGTTCGGGTGTTCCCGATGTTTTTGGTAAGGTACTAGACCTAAGTTTTGATTGATGTGTGAAGGTACTGAACCTAGAGTTTTTGATTAGTATGCTCGCTAAGATTTCGCAATCTTACGCCTACGTATTCCCGTTTAAATGAAACGGGGAAATCAGAGCAATCATAGTTCCTCCTATTCTAAGGGAGGAAAAGATGTTTTGGTGTCTTGTTCAAAGCCCAAGATTAAAGATAAAAGGTTTTAGAGAGAATTTGTCGTCTCTATAGAGGGATTATTGATTTTTGTGTGCCTTGATCAAAGCACAAGGTTGATGCTAAAAGGTTAATTGACTTGGCTAGGGGATTTCTTTATACAAAGCCTAAGAGGAGGCTAGATAAGACTAACTTAACAAGAGAGTGTATATATTGGTGTCTTGTACAAGGCCCAAGATTGAGGAAAAAAGAGACTGACTCTTTGGGGATATCATTATACAAATCCTAAGAGGAGGCTAAAAAGGGTTTTGACTCCGTCGGGGAGGTTTATATGTGTCTTGTACAAAGCCCAAGATTGAGGTTGAAATGGGAAATTTAACTGACTCTGGTGAGGATATTTTTATGTGTCTTGTACAAAGTCCAAGATTGAGGCTGTAATGAGTTTGGCTCAGCTTGGGAAATTGTTCCTCAAAGCCTTTACGAAGGCTGGGAGGAAATGAATCGGCTGGGGAAGATATTCGTCCCCAGTTTAAGAGATGGAGATTTATGTCTTGTATAAAGCCCAAGATTGAGGCTAAAGGGTTCCGACTCAACAAGAGAGTGTTTTTATCTGTCCTGTACAAAGCCCAGGATTGTGGCTGAACAAACTGGAGAACTTGAGAGGAGGCTAGCTCCTACTAGGGGGAATCTTTATACCAAGCTTTGGATAAAGATTGACTCAACAAGAGAGTATTTTTATCTGTCTTGTACAAAGCCCAAGATTGAGGCTAAGAGGGTTGACTCAACAAGAGGGTCTGAAATGGTGATTGACTCAACAAGAGAGTCTGAAAGTTGATTGACTCAACAAGAGAGTCTTTTATACTCAACAAGAGACTGATTTGTTGTCTCGTACGAAGCCCGAGATTGAGGCTAAAAGGGTATTAACTCAACAAGAGAGTCTGAAAAGGTTAGCTCTGTTGGGGAGAATCATTGTACAAAGCCCAAGAGGAGGCTGACTTTGTTGAGGAAAGATCATGATACAAAGACTAAGAGGAGGCTATATTTTGCTGGGGATAATTGAGATCCCGAGGCAGGTCCAAGTGGGGAGTCAACTCTTGGCGAGGATTACAGAAGAGTTGAGGTATCAGATGCCTTGAGGTTCTGATTTTGGATAAGTTGACCCTGGTTGGGGAACTCTCATGAGAGAGACCGGGTTTCTGCTGGAGATTGATCCAGAGTGACCGAGGTTCTTCCTATATTAGTAAGGAACTTGAGAATGTCTTTGAGACTCAAGGGGATTAAATTGTCCAAGTCTACTAGTGTGGGAGAGTCGAATCAACCCTAAAATGGCCGGAGTTTTGACACTGAAAAGACTGCTCTAGCAAAGGATGACTAAGTTATGTCTTATACCTTTAAGAGGTCATCTGGGTCCTTGTATTAAGCCCAAGAGAAGGCATGAGAACTTCTAAGAAGCCGAAGGGTCCTTGTGCAAAGCCCAAGAGGAGGCGGGGATGCTTTTAGGAAGCCTGTGGGTCCCAAACCAAGAGAAGTTCAAGAAATGCAATTCACAGAGAAGAGATCATTTCAGGAAAATTTGAGGTTTGAAGAAACTCAAGAGATGCTATTCACAGAGAATAGATCAACTCCGGGGAGTAGAATTTCTTTGACAATTTCTAGGGGTGACAGTTTAAGAAAAGGTTCACCGAGAATACTGCCTTTCTCTTTGGTCCATATTGTTTAACCCCAAGAGAAGGGAAGACTGTATCTGGAAATTCTATGGGGATCTAGTTTTGTTTGTATTTAAAGAGTGACCAACAGGGCTTTACCTAGTTCTAGACCTAGTTGTCGGGGAAAACTCTAAATAACTATACTAGTATATATACAATTGATATATGACGAGTATTTTGAAAGGGTATGAAAGAAGAATAACCATGCGCAGCTTCCCAGAATACAATTATATATATCAAAGCATGTAAAGGAAAACCATTAAAACTTACAGGCGAGCAAGCTTCCATGCTGTGTGGTTAGTTGTTCAAAGAAATTAAAGAAATTTTTAATAACAACATATATATTAAATCTAAATAAAAAGGGAAATTGCTTTGAAAAGATTGTTAGGGCTTATACTCAAGGAGATGCCCAAGGTTTAACTGTGATTGCACCGTTGTTTTGAATATTGTCTCGGGACTTATACAACGACTGAGGCCCAAAAAGGTTTATTTACAAAAGGGTTGGGTCTTACAACTCAAGGAGAGGCCCACAAGATTATTAAAAGAAAAGAAATGGGACTTACAACACGAGGGTAGGCCCAGTTGATTTTGTTAAAAAGGCGATGATCACGTCGAACTTTTGAAAATATCGGGACTTATAAAATACACTGAGGCCCAAAAAGGTTTTTGTACAAACGAATGGGTAAGGAGAGGCCCAATTGTTTTTTGTTTTGAAATGGCGATCGCGCCGAGATTTTTTCTTTTAACGCGGAGGGAATTATACAATATCTGAGGCCCAAAATGGTTTTGGTTAAAAGGGGATTGGGTCTTACACTCTATTAGAGGCCCAAATGATTTGAAAATATTTGTTTAGGGTGATTAAGATCAAAAACCCTAATTTTTCTAAAAATGGAATTAATTTTGTTTAATAATTTATAAAAATTATTGAAAACATGTGATAAATGAGTGGTGATCTTGGATCAATGTTTCAAAAATCACGTTTTTATCCACAAAATGATTGAAAATCATTTAAGTTTGGAAAATCAAGAAAGAAAAAACATTTAATGCCAAAAATAAATAAAAATTAATTCTTTTGCAAAAAATATCAAGTATATGAAATAAATAATATTTTTGGGAATTTTTGTAAAATAAAATATTTTAACATTTTTGTGAATTATTAAAAAAAGAACCAACTCAAAATCATTAAAAATCTGAGAGAAATTAATTTTTGAATCAATTAAATAAAATCATAAAAATTCAAATATTCAAATATTTGAAAAAGGGTGCCAAGAACATCTTGACCTTGCCCGCGTGCTCTGTTTTGCCCAGATTTGCGTTTTCTCATCAATCTCACTGAATACTTAATGAAATCACACAATCCACATATCAATCTACTCGTTTTCACCTCATGATCATGTCTATGGTCTTTAATTTCATTTGTTTTAAGGATGGAATAAGAAATCAAAGAGAAACCTCAAGAACCCTAGATTATGCATGAAGGCTCATAAATTCCACACACGATTCATACAAAGCAATTAATTGAGGGGAAACATTCCATACACGATTATGAACATATGGAAAAATTATTGTGCGAGGAAATATGCATGAATCATGAGATGACCAAGTTGAGGCTTACCTCTTGCAGCTGGTGATCGTATTTTGAGTTAGAGGTGTTACAGTTTGGTTCAAATGAAGTGGACAGCTTCCCTAGGTGCTATGGCGTGTGTCTGAATGCTTGGAGTGGATTGAATTGAGCTGGAACTTGATTTGGCACCTCAACTGCAAATCTGTCAAAGGCTTGTGTAGATGGCTGATAATTTTGAGAATCTGGTGTTCCAGATGTTGTTTAAGTGTTTGAATCACCTCTATATGACGCGTATGAGGTGTGTGTGTGTGATTGGTTTGGTTGTAATTGTTCTCAAACCCAAAACCCGATAGTAACTTGCTTTAGAAGGCAAATTTGGAGTGAAAGTGTGATTTTGGGAAAGGCAAGTGTTATAGGCCTTTGGTGTACTCAAACTGATCAGAAATGAGGTCAATTTATAGTGTATCAAGTTTGTTTTGCAAGGAATAGGGAATGGCAACTACAGCAGGCTTTTGGCCAATGTGGATCAAATGGAATCTCAAGTCTCCTCTAGCCATTGACTTGAGATAAGAGCACAAGCCTATGGCTCTCTGATTCAAGGATAAGGCTTGACTGAAGTGTTCATTTTTGCTCTGATACATGCCACCTCTAAGCATCCATTAAATGTTCCAAAACATAATTGGAGTCTTGAGGCATATTTAGCTTTAAGGGGTGCCAAACCTATATGTAGTTCCAAAGACTTGGGAGGCTTGTGGATCAGTGTTTGTTCCTCCTTGGTCTCCCCCTGAGGTGTGCAGATGGATAAACTTGTTTTTTGTTTGCACAAATTGACCAAATCGAGCCCTAATGCACAAATCTGCCTTGCACAATAGTTTCCATCAAGGCATATTGCAGTCATCATAACTCTTAGCTCAGATGGAATTTGATGGAGTTCTTGGACATTTTGGAAAGATGATATATCCTTTTTCAATATGATGTCCAACTTTGGTTTTGATCCAACCTGGATTACAATGAAAAATGTCTCTACTTTTGGGAAAAAATAAGGCAGATTCTGACTTAGTGAAAATTTCACTAAGTGTTGGAAAAATGCCACTTTTGTGTTTTCAGCCATTTTGGTCACTCCATAACTCAAAATCCATGAGGAATTGGAATGAGGTGTAGTTGAAACTTTTAAAGTATGCCATGAGATCTACAAATCTAGATTTGGACCATCCAAAATGTTGCTTGGATCTCAAGTTATGATCCTTGGAAGTTGGTACCCTAGCCACTTTGTTCCATAACTTAGAAATTTTTTTAAGTTTTTATGGTTACCCCTTTTACAAGTTATCCCATTTTCTTTAATTTTTCTTGATGAATGATGATTCCAATCACACATTATCATTTTTTTAGGGTTGAGGAACCATAATTGTGAAAAATTCCAAAAAGTCAAACTTGACTTTTGTGTACAGTTGACTTTTAATCAGGGGAATTTTAAACTGCGCGATCCTTGGTAAAATTAAGTCCTTGACCTAAATCACACCTAATGGATATATTCCATAGGTGTTATAGGGTGTATTGAATCATGTCCCAAGGTTTGGGAGCATGTCCTGGTCAAATGTCAAAGGTACAGTTGGCTTTTTCTGCGAAACCCTAACTGTGGTCCTGATGAAATTGAAACTTGTGGGTCAAGCTTCTTGAATCAGTCTATTGTTGCAAATGGATCAATGTAGTGTATTGGAGACCCTCAAATCATGTCTTGAGGTCTTGGGTCATGTTTTGTCCAAAAAGTCAACTTAGGGGTGAATTAGGTCAAGAAACCCTAATTCCTGATTTTTTATGAATGCATACCCCGAGGTTAAATTGACTTGATGATTAAGTCCATGAGGTCCCTTAGAGTATTTTGGGTTATGCTTTGAAGCATTGGCTCATGCCCAGAGGAATATTTTTATCTGGAGGCCTTGGTCGACCAAAACCCTAATTTGGTGACAGGTGATCTTGAGGCTTAATCCACTTGGAATGTTGCAACCTTGTGCTTGATTCTTGATGTGGGAGTCCTCTTGATCTATTATGGACGTTTGAGAGATTAGACAAGTTGAAGATCATGTCATTTCTTAATTGATCCTTTGTCTAAGTGTTCTGAGAGGGCTTGAAACCCTAATTCTTGATTGTAGTGAATGCTCAACAATCCTTAAGGAGATTGATGAGGCATAAAGGTACATCCATATTGTGATGATGATTTACACAATGATGGGAAATCTTAGTGGTCAAAATTTACGGTATGACACCTCCTCTAATGAGTTGGGCAGAGCACGACATCCTTCCAGATCACAATCTCCGTACATTATCTTGACATCTGATCTTGGTATATATCTCGGACTCTGCGCGGGATTGCAAAATGGTGTATGCGTTACTTCCTAAGACATATAACCATTCTCATTGGGATAGAACTTCCACTCTTCATCTGTATCAGAGGAGTCACCCTCATTCATGGTGTGTACTTCTTGAGACACTGGGTGGAGGAAGCCTCAACTGTGGAAGAAGTCCTGAATGGGATTTAAACTTTCATCTTTCTTGACAGTCTGAGTACAGGCTGAAGAAAAACCAAGACCTTTCTTTGTCTTGTTATCAGTAGGAATTACAACCTATCCCCATCATTTTACATTGTTACTCTCGATCACTTCGAGAGCATCTTTGTATAAGGAGATCGATGTCCCTCTTTCTGACCGATTTGTAGCGAGCAATTTTTGTCGGTGACGCGGCCACCTTATCGGTGGGTTTTTCCTCACCGCAACGAGGAGTAGGGGGTGTTACTTTCTGATTTCTTATTTATCCCATGAAGATGGAAGGGAAAGGGAAGCTATCTAAAACTAACCTTGCACACAAATGTTTAACTGAACAAATGCTTTAAAGAGATTGGGGGGTCCGAGGTCAGGTTATACAATGGGGAGTTGTCAATTACCCATCCTATATGTGGTTATCCACAGGATATTAGCTTTAGTTTTCACTTTGTACTTGATGGTGTTTATCCGTTAATGGGTTGGGAAAGTTTCTTGGGAAATATGAGTGAGTGAGTGAGTTTTTGCTGATGTTCGGGTTATTCCCGATGTTTTTGGTAAGGTAATAGACCTAAGTTTTGATTGACGTGTGAAGGTACTGGGCCTAAGTTTTGATTGACGTGTGAAGGTACTAGACCTAGGATTTTTTATTACTATGCTCGCTAAGATTTTGCAATCTTATGCCTACGTATTCCCGTTTAAATGAAACAGGGAAATCAGAGCAATCGTAGTTCCTCCTATTCTAAGGGAGGAAAAAGATGTTTGGTGTCTTGTTCAAAGCCTAAGATTGAAGCTAAAAGGGTATTTGTGTCTTGTTCAAAACCCAAGATTGAAGCTAAATGTTTGACTGAGAGAGAACTTGTCATCTCCAAAGAGGGATTAGACTTCCTCGAAGGGAATTGTTGATTTTTGTGTGCCTTGATCAAAGCCCAAGGTTGATTGACTTCACCAGGGAAGTCCTTATACAAAGCCTAAGAGGAGGCTGGAAATGACTGACTCAACAAGAGAGTGTTTATATGTCATGTACAAAGCCCAAGATTGAGGCAAAAAAGAGACTGACTCTTTGGGGATATCATTATACAAAGCCTAAGAAGAGGCTGGAAGTTTGACTTTTCCGGAGAAAATGTTCTATCTGTCTTGTATAAAGCCCGAGATTGAGGCTAAAAGGATTTTGACTCCGTTGTTGAGGGTTTGTATGTGTCTTGTACAAAACCCAAGATTGAGGCTGAAATGGGAAATGTAACTGACTCGGCTGAGGATATTTCTATGTGGCTTGTACAAATCCCAAGATTGAGGATGAAATGAGTTTGACTTGGCTTGGGAATTCATTCCTCAAAGCCTAAACGAAGGCTGGGAGGAAATGACTCTGTTGGGGAATATATTTATCCCGAGCTTTAAGAGAAGGTTTGTGTCTATTTATGTTTTGTATAAAGCCCAAGATTGAGGCTAAAAGGGTTTGACTCAACAAGAGAGTGCTTTTATCTGTCCTGTACAAAGCCCAGGATTGTGGCTGAACAAGCTAGAGAAATCATCATACCTAAGAGGAACCTAACTTCTGCTAGGGGAAATCTTTATACTAGGCCTACGAGGAGGCTGGGAAAGATCGACTCAATGAGAGAGTGACTTTATCTGTCTTGTACAAAGCCCAAGATTAAGGCTAAAAGTGGTCGACTCAACAAGTGAGTGCTAAAAGGTGATTGACTCAACAAGAGAGTCTGAAAAGTTGATTGACTCAACAAGAGAGTCTAAAAAGTGATTGACTCAACAAGAGAGTCTGAAAAGGTTAGCTCCGCTGGGGAGAATCATTTGTACAAAGCCCAAGAGGAGGCTAACTTCGCTGAGGAAGGATCATTATACAAAGCCTAAGAGGAGGTTATCTTCTGCTGGGATTATTGAGATCCCTAGGCAGGTCCAAGTCGGGGAATCAACTCTTGCTGAGGATTTACGGAAGAGTTAAGGTATCAAATTCCTCGAGGTTCGGATTTGGGATAGTGTTATACTGATGATAAACTGATCCTAGTTGGGGAATTTTTAGGAGAGAAACTGGGTTTTAACTCGGCTGAGAATTGATCGGATGATTAGGGTTCCTCCTATGTTTGTAGGGAACTTGAGAATGTCTTTGAGACTCAAGGGGATTTAGACCGTCCAAGTCTACTAGTGTGGAAGAGTTTTATCTTTTGTAAGATGTTGTTGAAATACAAATAGAGTTCGGGTTTTAGTTATCATTCCACAGAGATTGTTCGGTGATATCGCAGTCGTTCTACAGTCGTAACGTTTCAAGCCTTAAAGTAACAAGGGGTTTTAGGTTGGTTTCGTAGCGTTTGTATTCAAAGTTAATTAGAAACGGTAAAAAGATTGTTTTAACGGTTTATAAAAGCATGTCAAGGTTAGGGTTCGACAAACCCCTTTGCACATATATAATCGATAAAGCTAATGAACTCAGTTAAATGATAAATACAATCACATATCCTCCCAATATGTTTATTTCTAACACATATTGTGAGTTTTATCATTTTGATCCTTTGTTGATTTCTCACACAAACCATCAAAATGACAACATTAAAGTTCAATATTTATGAACATCAACACACATTACTAGCTCTAGCCAATGGACATTGATGGATGAAAAACCTAGGTAAAGAGTTGAAGCATATTTCTCAATCATGAACAACACAAAGAATAAACATAGAAACAAGGTTTTTCACCATACATTCATCATCTAAGAGTTCACAAACTAGAATCAATCCATATACATACAAAGGAAAGGTTTACCTACATCTAACCTTGACACAAAAGAGAATTTAGCTACACATATTCATGGTAGCTTGATCAACAAGAATCGAGAGAAGAGAATCGAGCATCAACGACGATTTTATCGACAAAATGATGCTTTCAATCTTCCAAAGATGAAGTGCTATAGTGTATAATATACTTTTATCTAAGAATGCAATAGAGAGAGCCTCAAAATTCTGATCAAAACAACTTATAAAGGGGCGGATTTTCGCGAAGTGTGCTGAGCGCGCAGTCGCCTGCTGAGCGGGTTCCACTTAAAAGATAAACTGCCTAAAAGCGCGCTGAGCGTGCTGAGGAGCCAGCTGAGCGCGCTAGCTTCTGTAATTACTTCCATCCTCGCGCTGGGAGCGCGCTGAGCACGCTCAAAGCATGCTCCAAAAATGAATATTGTGCAAAACTGTTTTTGTGGGGCCTTCATAGCTCCATTCTTCACCCTTCTATGCAAAAATCTGCAATAAAAACACTAAAGTTAAATAGATAAGTCAAATAACGGAATTAACTAGAAAACAGTTATAAAACGGAAACAATGGGAAGAGGCTTGGATTTACAAATAAAGCTCACAAAAAGGTGCTAAAAACTAATCTAAATATTAACACTTTTTAGCACCTAACAACTCTCCCCAACTTGTTTCTTTGTTTGTCCTCAAACGAAGATAAAATAGAATAGAAGCAAGCGGAAAACCGGAAACAAACACCAACAAAAAGTAATGGTTCAAACCAAATAAACACGCACGCAAGTACCGCTCGGCCTTACTAAGAATGAAAATATGTAAATGAACTAACTTCTAAACATAAATAACAAGCATAAATCATAAGCAAACAAATGTTCAAATTGGAATCACCTAATTTATTCAAATGAGCGTAGCTTAATATATACAAGGGACAAAACACACTCATAGCAAAAGTGTCAGCATTCAGAACAATTCATGCATTCATTAAACCAATTCAACAAGAAAACCAAGGAAACAAAGATCTCTTAAGGGCTTCTAAAGGTTGTAAAAAGGCAAGGTTTAACAAGAAAGGGATATTTGTAAAAGGCCAATGAAACAAAGTGGTTAACAAAAATTTTCAACAATGAATACCATGCCAATAACCCACTTAGACATCTCATAACAATTCAATTCAATCCTTTCTTTTCTTTTCTATTCTTTTCTTATGGTGCACTCTTTCATTTTCTTTTCAAGCAACTCCTTTTGGAGTGCAGAGCATAGCACAAAATAATGTTTCATGTATCTTTTTCTTTTTCACAAGAGGCACCAAATCACCTTTTCTTTTTCTTTTTCACAAACTAGAACCACTCTCCCCAACTTTAAACCATACCGTATTTAATGTGCAATGTTCTTCAAAAGTATGTTCAAACAAAGGGTTAAGTGTATATATAAAAAAAACTAGAATGAATCACATTGATTTTCTTTTTAGCATCAACAACCACTATTAAGTGCATTCCTATGATCAATCGACGGGTTGATGCGATATTCATTTCAATTTCAAGGCTCAACATGGCTAGCAAGTGCTCACACCTCTCACAAGGTAAAATTAAAGTTTATTTGGATCGGTGGTTTTTCTCATAATCAAAAATTTCCTAGATCATTTCAAAGTTTCCAAGGTTTGCAAATGAATACAAGATTAAACATGAATCATACGAGCTAAACAACAATTACAAAATCTCTCAATATTTATGAACAATGGAGGGACTCACATTTGTGGTTGTCCTAATTGATTCCAAAATGAACAAAAATGCAAAATGAAGAGAAGCTTGAAAATTATGTAAAGCACAAAGTTCAAAAACATACTAACATTCTACAAAGCACAAAACAGAGTACCTTTGTGTGCACCAACTTAGAATTTTATCATCACCATCAATGAATGGTGAAGTGCATCACTTATTGTTCAAAGAAACAAACTCGCTTCATCCATCAATTACCTTAAAAATAAAGGGCAAACAACAAAAAAATTTTGTACAAACAAACCATATATGCATAAAACTACATCCACCCGGATGTTAAATTCATTAATCAACCAAAATTTTTTAACACATATTCAAACTCACATTCGCCCGGATGGAGAATACAAAATTCCTACACAAGGTAGTCAATACAAAATCCAAACATAATAGTTATACCAAATAAAAAAAACAAAATATAATAAAGGACTAATCAAACCCAACATCAGTCAAAACTAGAGCTAGACGCTCCATGATCCGCTCCATCATCACTGTCATCGTCATCAAGGTCGCCTTCGCCTGCCCCCTCCCGAAAACCAGGCCTGCCCTCAGGCCAACGAGCATAAGCAATGAGGTCTTCGCGAGACCTCAACCGGTGGTCCACATGTGGCTCCCAAATCTGCAGCTGCAATTGCATCATAGAATCGTGCATAAATAATAAAGCCAACTGATGAGCCTCGTGCATGGCCCAATTGGCCTCAGCACTTGGATCATAAGCGTGCTCGTGTCCGTGCCCACGGCCGCGAGCAGGAGCAGCAGCAGCTACAGGGACAGCCTGCTCTAAATCAATCACCCCCATACAATAACGGGTGACATAACTATCATCCACAACCTGGAGCTTCACATTCCCATGAGTAGGCAATGCAACTTGCGCCTCATGGCATAAAGCCATAATCAACCCTGGATAAATAAGGGCACAAGCCACACGATCTTTAAGCGGTGTACCACTGGTGGTAGTTCTCTTCGTCTCATTAGAAATAATCCGTGCAAAATCCACGGTGTGGCCCTCTGTGCACAAATGAAAAATCAGAGCCGCGGTCTCCATTGGAATAGAAGAGGTGTGGCTTCTTGGTCAAAGGTTGTATAGAACAACCGACGTGACAAGCTGTGTGACAGAATCCAACACCCTCCTAGTAAACTTTATAGGCGCTCCACTAGCGCTTAAAGTGTAAGTACCCCCGGTTCTGCACAAAGACTCCCTAAGTTGGTCGGCATTCCAATTTCACCGAGCCAACGTCCGTCCAAAGTCACACAATGCATCTTCTTCCAGCTGCAGTGGGTTTCCAAGGTAGGTATTGATGGAATCTCTTGAGAAATCGATTTCTTTCCCCCGAACGCAAGTTTTGAAAGTGAACCTATCACCACCGGAGGGTAACGCATTAGCGTAAAATTCCCTCACAATGTCTATGTGGTACTCAGGAAAAGGAGAACCAAGCTTATCCCACGCACCACCTTGGACAAAATGGCTCATGTTTCTATGGGGACCATCTGGATCAATCATAATTAACCTGTCCGGCCAAATCGCTCTCTTTTCAAGTTGCACGTATCGTTGTTGTTGCTCGAGGCCAAAAAAACGCGTTGTATCGAATTGGCCAGCAGGAGCTCTTCTGTTAGGATTTGACGTAGAACCAATGACTCGTTGTTTCTTTCTTCCTGGCATCTGAAAAACAAAGAAAAACAACGTATACACAAAATAGTACCACACGTTAGCGAAAACAACAAGCTAAAATTCCTATTTTATATATAAAAAAAACATACACAATCACAGCACAGCAGAACAGAATTAGGACAAGGGGGGATTTTCTGCAAATCTCAGAGCGTGCTGAGCGGCCTCTGCGAAATGCAGAAAAAAACCCCTCTGCAACAGATGGTTCCAAAAGATAAACACTACCCTCACTTCCACTACACAACCATTGTTACAGAGAAATGCCCACACTGAATTCACAAAAATCAAAACAAATTAAACTTTTCACAAAACCTAATTCTAAAATTTCATACCCTAAATTCTATAATTCTAACTTCTAACCAACATGCAATCATACTAAATAAACACTTATACATAATTTAGTCATAACAGAAGCAAAGGAAAGAAGAAGAACACAAACATTCAACATTTAAAAACAATGTCCCAAAAATGGGTTTCTAAATGAAAATGAAAAATTTAAAAACAAAGACTTACAATGTTTGAAGATGATGATGCTTAGCAAAAAATAATAAGGGAGATGATGTAGAAAACTGAAAATCCAAGGAGGTTTTGAAAAACTTGGAGGAGAGAAAATGAGAGAAAGTGAGGGGAATGAGGCAAAAGAGGCAAGGTTTCTGAACCCTAGCCACTTAAACATCTTTCTGGGCCGGGTACAACTTTTTGGGCCCAGAAAATCAAAATATTTTTTTTCAAAAATTCGCTCACCGCGCTGAGCGGGCAAAGAGCGCGCTGAGCGCGCTTGCTTCTGGAAGCAATGGGACATTTTTTTCATGAGCGCGCTGAGCGTGCAGGGCAACTTCAATAACCCTCCCAGCAGCAAAAAGGCAACATCCACACGTTCAAAACATCACCCTAAACATCATACAACATCAATTTTTCACAAACCATGTTTAAACAGCAAATTCACTAGTAAAAACGATAAAAACTTACAGTGTTGGGGTGCCTCCCAACAAGCGCTTGTTTAACGTCGGATAAGCTCGACGGTCCAAGATGCTCAATTAAGATCATCAAGGAGAACAGAACTAGAAGTACGATCAAAATTCCCCACTAGGTAAATTTTTAGACGTTGACCGTTGACGGTCCAAGAGTCTTTCTTTTCCATGTCTTCGATAACAACCGCTCCAAAGTTTTTCACTTCCTTCACACGAAAAGGCCCGGACCACTTTGATTTTAATTTTCCCGGAAAGAGTCTTAACCGAGAGTTAAACAATAACACCAATTGTCCGACCTTGAAGTCCTTTTTTCGGAGCTTTTTATCGTGGTATTCTTTCACTTTTTCCTTGTACAACCAACTTGATTGCTATGCGGCATTACGCATTTCTTCCAGCTCAAGAATTTGCACTTTTCTTTTATGACCGGCCAAGTCCTTGTCAAAATTTAACATTTTCAAAGCCCACAAAGCCTTATGCTCCAATTCAACTGGTAAATGGCAAGTTTTACCATAAACCAATTGAAACGGAGTTAGCCCTATTGGAGCTTTATAAGCAGTGCGATATGCCCATAAAGCCTCATCCAATTTTTGCGACCAATCCTTTTTTGAACTTGACACGGTTTTTTCTAGGATTCTTTTTACCTCACGGTTGGATACCTCATCTTGACCATTCGATTGCGGGTGGTAAGGGGTCGCCACCTTATGCGATACACCATAGTGTTTTAAGACATTTTCAAGAGGTGTATTACAAAAGTGTGACCCACCATCACTAACGAGCACCCGAGGAGTGCCAAAACGGGAAAATATGTATTTCTTTAAAAATTTGATCACCGTTTTGCCATCCGCCTTAGGTGAGGCAATCGCCTCAACCCATTTCGAAACATAGTCAACTGCTACCAACATGTATTCATTACCAAAAGATGGTGGAAATGGACCAACAAAATCGATACCCCAACAATAAAAAATTTCTACCTCTTGTATGTTTTGGAGAGGCATTTCATCACGTTGTCCAATTCCACCCGTTCTTTGGCACATGTCACAACTCTTGGCATGGAGATGTGCGTCTTTAAAAAGAGAAGGCCAATAAAAGTCCGATTGAAGGACTTTAGTGGCCGTCCTCGCACCATTAAAATGGCCTCCATACGGCGAGTTGTGGCAATGCCAAAGAATGCTTTGAGCCTCATCGCTCATGACACACCTTCTCAAAAGGTTGTCACTTCCTAATTTAAACAAATACGGGTCGTCCCACACGTAGTAATTAGCATCCGAAAGGAACTTCCTTTTTTGGTTCCAAGTTAGGTCTTCGGGCACCCAACCAGTAGCCTTATGGTTAGTAAAATCTGCAAACCAAGGCCTAACTTGGACTTTAAAAAGTTTTTCATCAGGAAATTCCTCTTGGATTTCCTTTTCAGCTATGGTGACCTCAACATTGACAAGGCGAGACAAGTGATCCGCCACCAAATTTTCCGAACCCTTTTTATCTTTTATTTATAAATCAAACTCTTGTAATAAAATGATCCATCTGATGAGCCTTTGCTTCGAATCCGATTTGGTTAGCAAATACTTGATCGCCGAATGGTCGATGTAAACAACAAATTTTGACCCGATGAGGTAGGATCTAAATTTCTCAAGCGCATACACAATAGCAAGTAATTCCTTTTCAGTAGTGGCATAATTAACTTGTGCCTCATTTAAAACTTTACTTGCATAGTGTATGGCATGGAAACTTTTTTCCTTCCTCTAACCAAGTACCGCTCCAATAGCATAATCACTTGCATCGCACATAAGTTCAAAATTCAAAGTCCAATTTGGAGCGATTATTATTGGAGCGGTAACTAACTTTTCTTTTAAAATTTCGAAAGCATGAAGACATTCATCGTTAAAAAGAAATACCTGTTCCTTGCTTAGCAAGTTGCTCAATGGTCTAGCCACCTTTGCAAAGTCTTTGATAAAACGCCGATAAAATCCGGCATGCCCAAGGAAACTTTGGATCCCTTTTACGTTGGTCGGAGGAGGCAACTTCTCTATCACTTCAACTTTCGCTCGATCTACCTCAAGGCCTTTGGACGAAACTTTGTGACCGAGAACAATTCCCTCGTTCACCATAAAGTTGCATTTTTCCCAATTAAGCACCAAATTGGTTTCCAAACACCTCTCTAAAACAGTTTCCAAATTTGTCAAGGATAAATCAAATGAGCCTCCAAAAACCGAAAAGTCATCCATGAACACTTCCATTGTCTTTTCTATAAGATCGGAGAAGATAGCTTGAACACACCGTTGGAAAGTTGCCGGCGCATTACATAAACCAAAAGGCATCTTACGATACGCAAAAATGCCAAAGAGACAAGTAAAGGCCGTCTTCTCATGATCCACCAGGTCAACCGCAATTTGGTTATACCCCAAATATCCGTCCAAGAAACAATAGAATTGCTGCCCGGATAACCTCTCTAACATTTGGTCCATAAACGATAATGGAAAATGATCTTTCCTTGTCGCGGTGTTGAGCCTCCTATAATCAAAGCACATCCTCCACCCCGTCACTATTTTTGTCCGGACCAACTCATTTTTTTGGTTATGAATCATGGTCATTCCTCCCTTTTTTGGCACAACCTGGACTGGACTAACCCAAGGGCTATCGGAAATCGGGTAAATCATACCGGCTTCCAATAGCTTAACCACTTCTTTTCTCACCACCTTTTTCATTGTTGGATTCAAGCGGCGTTGCATTTGGGCTACCGCTTTGAAATCTTCTTCCATCAAGATACGATGCATGCAATAAGTCGGACTAATTCCTTTTAAATTGGAAAGGACCCAACCTATAGCATCTTGGTATTTCTTCAAAACATGAATTAGACGACCTTCCTCGTTTTTGGACAAAACGTTACTAATGATAACCGGCTTGTTACCACCATCATCAAGAAACGCGTATTTTAAATTGGAAGGCAAGAGCTTTAATTCAAGTGGTGACTTCTCATCTTTCACATCCTTCTTTAACTCTTCCGGTTCTACCTCCCATGGTTGTAACTCTTTGAGGGATTCAAGCTCTTTTAAACACTCTTCAAGAGCTCTTTCTTCTTCTTCAGAAAACACTTCAAAAGAATCATTAAGAGCCATTTCCAAAGGAGAGATTTCATGTACATGCTTAGAAACCTCCAAAGTTGCTTCTTCAATTGTACCGAACTGAAAGCTATCATGTTTATCTTTTGAATACTTCATAGCTTCGAAAAGATCAAAACAAACCTCTTCATTTTGAACCCTCACCTTCATTAAACCGTCATCCACATCAATCATTATTCGGCCGGTTTTCATTAAAGGTCGGCCAAGAATTAAAGGTGCATCTTCATCTTCCTCCATATCGAAAACAACAAAATCAACCGGGAAGAAAAATTTGTCAACTTTTACCAAGACATCTTGAGTTAACCCATGAGGATGAGTTGTGGACTTGTCGGCCAATTGTAAAGTCATACGAATGGCTTTCATCTCAATGTTCCCAAGCTTCTTTACAATGGACAATGGGATAAGATTAATGCTTGAGCCCAAATCAATTAAGCCCTTTCCAACATAGACGTCACCAATGGTGACCGACAAAGTCACACGCCCCGGGTCAACCTCTTTTATAGGAAGAGTTCTTTGGATGATGGCACTACAACTCGCATCAAGAACAATAGTTTCCGGTTCCGAATACCTCCGCTTCTCCGTGAGAATGTCTTTCATAAACTTTGCATATTTTGGCATTTGTTCCAAAGCTTCGGCAAACGGAATGTTAACTTGTAATTGCTTGAAAATATCCATGAAACGCGCATAGTGCCACTCATTTTCTTTCTTTGAAGGAATATGAGGATATGGTAAGTTTTGGATCGGAATAGCGCTCACTAGTTCCTTTCCCTTCTTCACTCTCCTAAGTCTCTCCTTTTTCTTCAACTCCTCACCCTTATTATTTTCAACTTCAACCATGTCATCACTTTTTTTTTCAACTACACCTTCATTTTCAATTTTATTTTCAACTACACCTTCATTTTCACTTTTATTTTCAACTACTTCCTCATCACTACAATCCTCCACTAGACCATCAAGTTTTTCTTCCTCCAAATTTTTCTCCTTTTCTTTCACTAACTCCTTCCTACTTCTAGTAACAATCGCCTTACAATTCTCCTTAGGATTCACTTGAGTATTCGCGGAAAAAGAAGGACCCGATTGTTGTTCGGCAATTTTCTTGGCAAGTTGCCCCACTTGGTTTTCAAGATTCTTAATCGCCGCATCACTACTCTTTTGGTTGGCCATTGACATTTGCATGAATTGGTTTTAAGTGTCTTCCAACTTTGAGCTAGCAACCGGAGGTGGTGGAGGTTGATACGAATTTTGCCGATTTGAAGGACCGGCACCATAACCTTGATTATGTTGATAATTTGCTCGCGGTTGAAATCCTTGATTTCCTTGATAATTTTATTGAGAATTGTGTTGTTGTTGGTAAGGTTGTTATTGTCTACCTTGATAATCCCTTTGATTTGCCATATAGTTCACTTCTTCAAAACCCGGAGGAGGACAAAATCCGGTGTCATGCTCCCCTTTACAAAGTTCAGAACAAGCTACTTGCTTACTTTTGCTCTGCTCCTTCATTTCTTTGATTTGTTGAGTCAAAAGCTCCACTTGTTAAGAGATAAGCTTATTTTGCGCAAGGATCACATCATTCGTTCCTAGTTCCAGGGCACCGGGCTTCTTTTGAGAGCTGCCACGACTTTGACTTTGAAGATCGTTGAGAGTCATTCTATTAATAATATCAGTTGCTTCCTCGACATTCTTTGATAACAAAGATCCTCCAGAAGTGGCATCCAATAATGTATTGTAATTTGGTTGGAGACCATTCTTGAAGATATGAATTTGTGTAAAATCATCAAACCCGTGACCTTTACATTTGCGAAGCATGGACTTGAATCGTTCCCATGCTTCATTGACGGATTCATTAATGCCTTGAGAGAACACTGAAATTGCTGTTTTTGACTCCATGAAACGGTTATGAGAGAAGAACCGTTCAATAAATTTTTCCTCCAAGACGTTCCAATCGGTCATCACGGCGGGAGTTTGATTGAGGTACCAATCCTTTGCCTTGCCAAGCAAAGCATGCAGAAATAATCTTTTAAAGAGAGGTAACTCTTGTGCTTGATCTACACCGGCCGCTAATGCAATCTCATAGAATTTTGTGAGAAACACAAAAGGGTCTTCATGGTCCATTCCAGTGAATGGACTTCCATACAACAAGTTCAAAGTTCCAATTTTCATCTCAGCTTGCCTTCCTTGATTGTTGTTGGCAACTTGAACGGTGTGTCGTAGACTGTTCACACAAGGTGTGGATGCAAGAGGTGGAGGTTGTGGTAGCGCCATGATTGGTGTGAATGGTGGTGGTGGTGTTGTAGTAGAACTTCCTTCTTGCTCTTGTCTTTGTCTCGTAAATTGCCTCCTCCGTCTAGTTCTGCTGTTGAGTCTACGAGCGGTTCTTTCAATCTCAGGATCGAATAGAAGTTGGTCCGCCGGTAGTTGGCCTCGCAAAAACAAAGTCTGCACACTAAACAAAACAAATCAACAACCACAAGAAAAATTGTAACAAGTCTAAAACTTCACAACTATTGCAATGCTTACAATATCAATTAACAATCCCCGGCAACGGTGCCAATTTGTTGAAATACAAATAGAGTTCGGGTTTTAGTTATCATTCCACAGAGATTGTTCGGTGATATCACAGCCGTTCTACAGTCGTAACGTTTCAAGCCTTAAAGTAACAAGGGGTTTTAGGTTGGTTTCGTAGTGTTCGCATTCAAAGTTAATTAGAAACGGTAAAAAGATTGTTTTAAAGGTTTATAAAAGCATGTCAAGGTTAGGGTTCGACAAACCCCTTTGCACATATATAATCGATAAAGCTAATGAACTCGGTTAAATGACAAATACAATCACATATCCTCCCAATATTTTTATTTCTAACACATATTGTGAGTTTTATCATTTTGATCCTTTGTTGATTTCTCACACAAACCATCAAAATGACAACATTAAAGTTCAATATTTATGAACATCAACACACATTACTATCTCTAGCCAATGGACATTGATAGATGAAAAACCAAGGTAAAGAGTTGGAGCATATTTCTCAATGATGAACCAACACAAAGAATAAACATAGAAACAAGGTTTTTCACCATACATTCATCATCTAAGAGTTCACAAACTAGAATCAATCCATATACATACAAAGGAAAGGTTTACCTACATCTAACCTTGACTCAAAAGAGAACTTACCTATACATATTCATGGTAGCTTGATCAATAAGAATCGGGAGAAGAGAATCGAGCATCAACGACAATTTTATCGATAAAATGATGCTTTCAATCTTCCAAAGATGAAGTGCTACAGTGTATAATATACTTTTATCTAAGAATGCAATAGAGAGAGCCTCAAAATTCTGATCAAAATAACGTATAAAGGGGCTGAGTTTCGCGAAGCGCGCTGAGCGCGCAGTCGCCCGCTGAGCGGGCTCCACTTAAAAGATAAACCGCCTAAAAGCGCGATGAGCGCGCTAGCTTCTGTAATTACTTCCATCCTCACGCTGGGAGCGCGCTGAGCGCGCTCAAAGAATGCTCCAAAAATGAATATTTTGCAAAATTATTTTTGTGGGGCCTTCATATCTCCATTCTTCACCCTTCTATGCAAAAATCTGCAATAAAAACACTAAAGTTAAATAGATAAGTCAAATAACGGAATTAACTAGAAAACGGTTATAAAACGGAAACAATGGGAAAAGGCTTGGATTTACAAATAAAGCTCACAAAAAGGTGCTAAAAACTAATCTAAATATTAACACTTTTTAGCACCTAACAGATGCCCAAGAGGAGGTGAGTGTATTAAGGGATGAAAATCAACCCTAAATTGGTCTGAGATTTGATACCGGAAAGACTGCTCTAGCAAAGGATGACTAAGTTCTATCTTATACCTTTAAGAGGTCATCAGGGTCCTTGTTTTAAGCCCAAGAGAAGGCATGAGAACTTCTAAGAAGCCGAAGGGTCCTTGTACAATGCCCCAGAGGAGGCGGAGATGCTTTTAGGAAGCCTGTGGCTCCCAAACCAAGAAAAGTTCAAGAAATTCTATTCACCGAGAATAGATCATTTAGTGAAAGTTCTGAGGTTTGAAGAAACTCAAGAGATGCTATTCACCGAGAATAGATCAACCCTGGGGAGTAGAATTTCTTTGAAGATTTCTAATAGTGACAGCCTGAGAAAAGGTTCCCGAAGAATACTTCCTTTCTCTTTGATCCATATTGTTTAAGCCCAAGAGAAGGCAAGAGTGTATCTGGAAATCCTATAGGGGATCTAGTTTTGATTGTATTTAAAGAGTGACCAACATGGCTTTACCTAGTTCTAGACCTAGTTGCCGGGGAAAACTCTAAATAACTATACTAGTATATATACAGTTGATATATGACAAGTATTTAAAAGGATATGAAAGAAGACTTACCGTGTGCAGCTTCCCACAATACAGTTATATATATGAAAGTGAATAAATGAAAGCTGTTAAAACTTACAGGCGAGCAAGCTTCCATGTTGTATTGTTAGTTGTTCAAAGAAATTAAAGAAATTTTTGATAACAATATGTATATTTGAATCTAAATCAAAAGGGAAATTGTTTTTGAAAAGATTGTTGGGGCTTATACTTAAGGAGAGGCCCAAGTTTTAACAGTGATCGCACCGTTGTTTTGAAGATCGTCTCGGGACTTATACAACGACTGAGGCCCAAAAAGGTTTTTGTACAAAGGGATGGGTCTTACAACTCAAGGAGAGGCCCAAAGATTATTTAAAGGAAAGAAATGGGACTTACAACACGAGGGTAGGCCCAGTTAAAAATAGTTTGAAAATGGCGACCGCGTCGAAATTTCTAAAACTGTATCGGGACTTATACAATATAATGAGGCCCAAATTATTTTACTTACAAAGAGGTGGGTCTTACACTCTATCAAGAGGCCCAAAAATGTTTAAAAATGAATAAAGATGGGTCTTATAGCTCAAGAAGAAGCCCAAGGTTGATTTTTAAAAAGGCGACGATCGTGCCGAACTTTTGAAAATGTACAGAGGGACTTACACAATGTGTGAGACCCAAAGAGGTTTATTTACAAAAGGATTGGGTCTTACACTCTATTAGAGGCCCAGTGAATGTTTTGAAAAGAATGATGAGGGTGAAATCAATCAAAACCCTAATTTTGTTTAAAATGGAATTAATTTTGATTAAAAATTAATAAAATCATTGAAAACATGTGAGAAATGAGTTGTGATTTTGGGTCAATGTTTCAAAAATAGTTTTTATCCACAAAATGATTGAAAACCAAATAAGTTTGGAAAATCAAGAGAAAGAAAACTTTTAAGATGTTAGAAAACAAATAAAAATTAATTCTTTACAAAAATATCAATATAAGAAATAAATTATATTTTTGGGAAGTTTTGGGAAAATAAAATATTTTAACATTTTTGTGAATTTTGAAAAAAAAATCAACTCAAAATCATTAAAATTCAGAGAGAAATTAATTTTTGAATCAATTAAATAAAATAATAAAAATTCAAAAAATCAAAAGTTTGAAAAAGGGCGCCAAAAACACCTTGTTCTTGCCCGCGTGCCCTATTTTTGTCTAATTTGCATTTTCTCATCAATCTCACTGAATACTTGATGAAATCACACAATCCACATATCATTCTGCTAGTTTTCAACTCACGATCATGTCTATGGTCTTTAATTTCATTTATTTTAAGTATGTAATGAGAAATCAAAGAGAAACCTCAAGAACCCTAATTTCTGCATGAAGGTTAAAAAATTCCATACATGATCATACAAAGCAATCAATTGAGGGGAAACACCCATACATGATTATGAACATATAGCAAAATTATTGTGCGAGGAAATATGCATGAATCATGAGATGACCAAGTTTAGGCTTACCTGTTGCAGCTGGTGATCGAGTTCTAGGTTGTAGGTATTACAGCTTGGTTCCAATGATGTGAACAGCTTCCTTAGGCGCTATGGAGTGTGTCTGAATGCTTGGAGTTGATTGAATTGAGTTGGAACTTGATTTGGCACCTCAACTGCAAATCTGTCAAAGGCTTGTGCAGATGGCTAGTGATTTTGAGAATCTGATGTTCCAGCTGTGATTTTGTGTTATGGATCACTTCTATATGTTATATGTGAGGTGTGTGTGTGATTGGTTTAGTTGGAATTACTCTCAAACTCAAAACCCGATGGTGACTTGAGTTAGAAGGAAAAATTGGAGTGAAAGAGGAGATTTTGAGGAAAGCATCAGTTTGGATCACTTCTATATGATGTTTATAAGGCGTGTGTGGGTGTGTGTGTGATTGGTTTGACTGGAATAGCTCTCAAACTCAAAACCCGATAGTGACTTGCCTTAGAAGGAAAAATTGGAAGTGAGAAGGAGATTTTGAGGAAAGCATATGTTTGATGGATTTGGTGTACTCAAACTGATCACAAATGAGCTCTATATATAGTAGAGCAAGTTTGTTTTGCAAGCAATAGGGAATGGCAACTGCAGCCGGCCTTTGGCCAATGTGGATCAAATGGAATCTCAAGTCTCCTCTAGCCATTGGCTTGAGATTAGAGCACATGCCAATGGTTCTCTGTTGTATTAGCTTATCATGACTCAATTGGTTGATCATGGACTAATACATGCCAGCTCTATGCATCCATTGAACGCCTCAAAACAAAATTGGAGTCTTGAGGCATCTTTAGCTTTTAGGGGTGCCACACCTATATGTAGTTCCAAAGACTTGGGAGGCTTATGGATCAGTGCTTGTCCCTTGGTTGTTCCCACTTGAGGTGTGCATATGGATAACCATGCTTAAAGTTGCACAATTTAATCAAATCGAGCCCTAATGCACACATCTGCCTTGCAAAATAGTTTGCAGCAAGGCATGTTGCAGCTGTCATAACCTCTAGCTCAGGTGGAGTTTCATGGAGTTCTTGGACATTTTGGGAAGCTGATATATCCTATTTCAACATAATGTCCAACTTTGGTTTTGATTCAACTTGAATTATAATGAGAAATGCCTCTACATTTTGGAAAAAATAAGGCAGATTCTGACTTAGTGAAAATTTCACTAAGTGTTGGAAAAATGTCATTTTCATGTTTTTTGTGATTTTGATCACTCCATAACTCAAACTCCATGATGAATTGGAATGAGGTCTAGTTGACACTTTTGAAGTATGTAATGAGAGCTACAAATCCAGCTTTGGACCAACCAAAATGGTTGCTTGGATCTCAAGTTATTGTCCTTGGAAGTTGGTACCCTAGCCACTTTGATCCATAACTTAGAAAAATTCTAAGTTTTTTATGGTTACCCCTTTTGCAAGAAACCTTACTGTTCTTGATTTTTATTGATGAATGATGATTCTAATCACATATTAACATTGTTTTAGGGTCAATGAACCATAATTGTGAAAAATTCTAAAAAGTCAAACTTGATTTTGTGCACAATTGACTTTTTATCAGATGAAATCCAAACTGTGCGATCCTTTGTGAAATCAAGCCCTTAACCTAAATCAAACCTAGTGGATATATTCGATACGTGTTATAGGGTGTATTGATTCATGTCCCAAGGTTTGAGAGCATGTCTTGGTCAAAAGTCAATGGTACAGTTGACTTTTTCCTCGAAACCCTAATTGTGGTCCTGATGAAATTGAAACTTGTGGATCAAGCTTCTTGGATCAATCTATTGTTGCAAATGGATCAATTTAGTGTATTGGAGACCTTCAAATCATGTCTTGAGGTATTGGCTCATGTTTTGTTCCAAAAGTCAACTTAGGGGTGAATTAGGTCAAGAAACCCTAATTCCTGATTTTTGGTAAATGCATCCCCTGAGGTTAAATTGACTTGATGATTGGGTCCATGAGGTCCCTTGGAGTATCTTGGGTTGTGCCTTGAGGCATTGGCTCATGCCCAGAGGAAAGTTTCCATCTGGAGACCTTGGTAGACCAAAACCCTAATTTGGTGACACTGGTGATCTTGAGGCTTGATCCACTTGGAATGCTGCAACCTTGTGCTTGATTCCTGATGTGGTAGTCCTCTAGATCCATTGTGGGTGTTTGAGAGGATAGAAAAGTTGAAAATCATGTCATTTCTTGATTGATCTTTTGTCTAAGTGTTCAGAGAGGGCTTGAAACCCTAATTCTCGGCTGTAGTGAAAGCTCAACAACCCTTGAGGAGATTGATGAGGCATGATGGTTCATACATATTGTGATGATGATTTGCACAATGATGGGAAATCTCAGTGGTCAAAATTTGGGGTATGACAGATGCCCCTATTTAATTTTCTTGGACTAGAAGGTGTGAATGGCGAAGGTATTCGAGCATTCGGGGTGCAAGAGGATTAAATATCGAAATACCCTAAATTTTGATGGTGGTTATGAATGGCAGTTTGCTCATCCATCTTCTTTTGCTGAGCAACGATCCTGGTCTTCAGCCAAGGAACTGGTCTCAGTTTCTGATATAAACTTCCCCTCGATCCTGGTCTCAGTTTTTGATATAAACTTCCCCTCGATCCTGGCCTTCAGCCAAGGAACTGGTATCAGTTTCTTTTGTCAATAAAATTTCTTGACAAGAGACGTTACTTGTAGCGGTTTTCCTCAAACTTCTCGCCGAATTTTCCTGGGGAGATTCCATTTGATGGGAAAAAGTTTTGATGCCAGACTTGCTGGGGAAATACATTCGTCTGAGTTGTAGAGGTGTTCAAACTTCTTTGTTGGAGATACCATTTGTCGACTCTACTGGGGAAAAGTCTCTTGAGAGACTGTTTCCTGCTTGGGGATATTACATCATACTTTTCCACGAGATCTCCTCGGGGAAATGCCATGTGATGTAATCCAATTTTGAGGTGCTGATGACCTTTTTGTTAGCGAATTTTCCAAAGAAGAACTGCTGTACTACCGAATCTTTGATTAAGAGGCTTTCTCTGGGGATTTTCCTTAATATGGGAAAGCGAAGGTATCATCTTCAATGGCGAAGAGTGACGCTTGTCGAAAGTCTTCTTGTCTTTCAGAGGTTCAAGTTATCAAAGTGGTCAAGGACCGACTCCAATCCAGAAATAAACTAGAGGAGAGATTGTTCAGCCGTGACCTTTCCTGACGAGGAAAGAACTGATAACTCGATTGAGAGGACTTTTATCACTACGGGATAAAACCAACTGGAGTGATAGTGATGCAATATGAATATGAATGTGAATCAATAATGAATGATGTATGTAAGTTTATGCTGACAAAACTGACACGACATATAGCTAGTGGATGAACATGATTGGATACTCGGCCACTGCTGGGGACGAAGAAGTACCATTAGTCCAAGTTAGCAATTCTTCCTTGCTTAGGAAAGATAGTCCCTGTGGGGAAAACCGTTGGTCGGACTTAGGAGGTAAGAAATCTGCTGGGGATATCAGATGAAACGTGGCATCTAAAATAGTTGATCCTTCCTTCAGGCGTACTAGTTTAGAAGGAGTACTTTGATTCTGTACTTTGAGGTTCAACCATCTTCGGAGAGACGATCGATGTTTTTTCGATGTTCAACAGTCAAAAGAATTGCCATCTTTATTTTAAAAGCAGAAAAAGTTTGACAAGTAAATTCATTTTCGTTTTATTTCAAGAATCATTGAACATGTTAAAAATGTCATTCTGTAAAGCTAAAACAAATAAGCATTGCAAACAAAAGCAATAGGGCTCAAATTTTTTTGATAGGAAGGAAATCAACCAAATGCGTGATTCCATGGAGCATTTACAAAGTAAAAAAATGGTAATTTAAGGGAAAAGGGCTACATTGAAATATAACGACCGCTATCTTTCTACCACCTTTGAATTCTAGGCATCCTGAGCTTCCGTAGAAGATGACCTTGACTGGAGTTTTCCTGATGGATGACACGACCGCTGCTGGGGGAATTGCCCCTTGTTAGACGTAGTTACTTTCCATTTATCCCTAACTTTTGCTTGGATTGTACATTGAGATTTCCAATCCATCGGGATGATTTTTGATTATGTCTCTAATTTTTGCCTGGACCGCCCTTTCGGGTTTTCAATCCACCGAGACGTTTTTCTTTTAATTTATTTAGGCGAAGTATTTCTTGACTACGTCAACATTTTTGGGGTAGGCAAATTCCTCCCCGTCCATGGTTCCGAGTCAAAGCTTTCTTGACCACATAGGGACCGTTATAATTCGGAGTCCATTTTCCCCGGGAATCAGTGAGAAAGGATTGTATCTTCTTGAGCACGAGGTCTCCTTTTTTGAAGATGCGAGGTCGAACCTTTTTGTCAAACGCCTTTTTCATTCTTTGTTGATACAACTGACCATGGAATAGTGTCGTTATTCACTTTTCTTCTATCAGATTCAGTTCGTCATGTCGACTTTGACACCATTCAACCTCTGTTAACTTAGCTTCCATCAATACCCGGATTGATGGGATATCTACTTCTATGGGGATCACTTCCTCCATGCCATATACTAGAGAGAAATGGGTTGCCCTGCTGAAGTACGGACAGACGTACGATAACTGTGAAGGGCAAAGGGTAGCATCTCGTGCCAGTCCTTGTAGGTAACAACCATCTTTTGAACGATCTTCTTGATGTTCTTGTTAGCCGCTTCTACCGCTCCGTTCATCTTGGGTCGGTAGGGAGAGCAGGTATGGTGTTTGACCTTGAACTCAACACATAACTTCTTCATCATCTTGTTGTTCAAGTTAGATTCATTATCAGTAATGATCTGGCTTGGAAAACCATAACGGCAGATGAGATTGTTTTTGATAAATCGGACCACGACTTGTCGGGTTACATTGGCGTACGACACTGCTTTGACCCACTTACTGAAGTAATCAACGACTACCAGGATAATCTGATGTTCATGTGAAGCTTTGGGTTAGATCATGCTAATCATGTCGATTCCCCATATGGAAAATGGCCATGGGGGAAGAGAGAAATTTGAGATGTGTTGGTGGTACATGGATTTTGTCTGAGTATATCTGACACTTGTGACACTTCCTCATGTACTTGTAGAAATCAGATTCCTTTGTCAACCACTAGTTGCCTGCTCTTAGAATTTTTCTCGCCATTCTGTGTCCATTGGCATGAGTTCCAATGGATCCTTCATGGATTTCTTTCATCAGCATGTTTGCTTCTGGTCTGTCTACACATTGGAGTAAGACCATGTCAAATTTTCTCTTATAGAGTGTATCACCGGTCAGAAAGAAGCTGCCTACTAATCTTCTGAGGGTCTTTCTGTCTTTTTTGGATGCCCCAGGTGGGTACTCTTGTTTCTGAAGGAAGAATTTGATATCGTGATACTAGGGTTTGTTGTCTATTACTGCTTCAATTTTGAAAATGTAGGCGGGCCGTTCAAGGCACATTGCATCAATCTTAGGTATGTCATTCCATTGACCTACACTAATCATGGAAGATAGAGTGGCTAGTGTATCAGCCACGTGAGTCTCTTCACGAGGGATATGATGAAACTCGACTCGGTCGAAGAATGGTAGCAACCTTCTCGCGTAATCTTTGTAAGGAATCAATCCTGATTGGTATGTGTTCCAATCTCCTTTGATCTGATTGATAACCAGGGCAGAGTCGCCATATACATCCAAGTTCTTGATCCTTAAGTTGGTCGATTCTTTGAGACCCATGATACAAGCTTCGTATTCGGCCTCATTGTTTGTAGACTTGAATGTCAGTATGGCAGTGAAAGGAATGTGGGTACCCTGAGGTGTTATGATGATTTCCCCAATTCCATTTCCATAATGATTGACAGCTCCGTCAAAGATAACTCCCCATTAGGAACCTGGTTCAGGCCCTTCACTGGGTAGCGGTTCATCGCAATCTTTCATTTTCAGATACATGACATCTTCATCTGGGAAGTCAAATCTGACTGATTCCTGATTGTCAATCGGTTGATGAGCCAAATGATCGACTAAAACACTTCCTTTGACGACTTTCTGAGCATGGTACTCAATGTCGTATTCTGATAACAACGTCTGCCAACGGGCTATCCTTCCCATGAGAGCAGGATTTTCAAAGACGTACTTGATCGAACCCATTTCGGATATTAACCAAGTAGTGTGGCAAATCATATACTGGCGAAGACGTTTGGCTGCCTAAGCCAGAACACAGTAGGTTTTCTCAAGCATAGTGTACCGAGTCTCACATTTGGTTAATTTTTTGCTCAAATAGTAAATGGTAAACTCTTTCCTTTTGGGTTCTTCTTATTGGCCGAGTACACAACCCATTGAGTCCTCCAAAACTGTTAAATAGATTATAAGTGGTCTTCCTTCCACTGGAGGTGATAGAATCTTGGGCTTTGTACAAGACATATAAACACTCTCTTGTTGAGTCAGTCATTTCCAGCCTCCTCTTAGGGTTTGTATAAGGACTTCCCCAGTGAAGTCAATCAACCTTTTAGCTTCAACACTGGGCTTTGATCAAGGCACGCAAAAATTAACAATTCCCTCAGAGGAAGTCTAATCCCTCTTTAGAGATGACAAGTTCTGTCTCAGTCAAACCTTTAACTTCAATCTTGGGCTTTGAACAAGACACAAATACCCTTTTAGCTTCAATGTTGGGCTTTAAACAAGACACCAAACATCTTTTTCCTCCCTTAGAATAGGAGGAACTATGATTACTCTGATTTCCCTGTTTCATTTAATCGGGAATACGTAGGCATAAGATTGCGAAATCTTAGTGAGCATACTAATCAAAAACCCTAGGTCCAGTACCTTCACACATCAATCAAAACTTAGGTCTAGTACCTTACCAAAAACATCGAGAATAACTCGAACATCAGTAAAAACTCACTCACTCACTCATATTTCCCAAGAAACTGTCCCAACCCATTAACGGATAACCACCATCAAGTACAAAGTGAAACTAAAGCTAATATCCTGTGGATAACCACATATAGGATGGGTAATTGACAACTCCCCATTGTATAACCTGACCCCGGACCCCCAATCTCTTTAAAGCGTTTGTTCAGTTAAACATTCGCGTGCATGGTTAATTTGAGATAACTTCCCTTTCCCTTCCAGCTTCATCGAATAAATAAGAAATCAGAAAGTAGCACCCCCTCCTCCTTATTACGGTGAGGAAAAACCCAGCGATAAGGTGGTCGCGTCACCGACAAAAATCGCTCGCTACAGTAAAATGGCGACCCTGCTAGGGAGTCTCTGTATGATCTATTTTACCTTAGTCATCATCGTCCCTATTTTCTACAGTAAAATGGCGACTCTACTGGGGAGTCATTGTCTGTATAGGACTATGATTATAGCTCTTAAGAGGTCTAGGATGTTAGTTTTAGGAGTAAATGTATGTATATCGCCTTTTCTAATTGATATCTGTGTTTATTTTTCTGCTAATGGGACTGCGGGTGATGTCGCATCTGGAAAGTTTGAGTGACACCTAAGATAAGTGATGGCACTAGACGGGTAATCTTACAGGGAGTGACTCCCAAATAAGAGATCTCGGTCAACCATCGAATCAGTGGAGAGACCCTTTGCGGATTCAATGCCTATACGACTTCGGTTGTTGAAAGCAAATTGTTCGATTGTGGTATTCTATGAAACTGAGGATTTAGTAGGCTGAGACCATGTTACTATTTTGTAGTGCGGAAGCTATCGGAAATAGTTGTCACGTGATATTACCCTCATTTGAGATTACTCTAAGATACTGCAGCTCACTCGGGTGAACTAGCCTGCTGTTGTTATCCCAAGAGGGGTCAATGATTGTGAGGACAGGTACAAAAAATCATTTGTACAACCTTTGGGGATGGGTAGAGCCATGACTTCATGACACTGAACCTTTGACTCCATGTTTTTTCTATGTTTTTTTTTGTTGCATTCATGCATTCATTTCATTAAAAAAATTTAAACCAAGAAATTTTTTCTCTTCAAGTCTCTCTTTTTCAAATTAAACTAAGACAATGATTGCAAATATCAGAGAAAAAGATTGCGTTATGGATTTCGGTAGAAGAAAGACTCACAAGTACACCTTCAAGGTTCCAAAACTAGAGAATTTGAGAGGGTTGGCAAGGATGATCACCAACCCTGATGCTTTCAGAGCTAAGTACGGAGGACTACTGTCTCTATTAAGGGTCCATGTAATTGAAGGAATACTGGCTACACTAATCCAGTTCTACGATCCGGTCTATCACTGTTTTACATTCCCGAATTACCAACTGGCACCAACACTGGAGGAATACTCTAACCTAACTAATTTACCCATCACTGACCATGCTCCATTTTCTGGGCTGGAAGAAATACCAAAGGATCAAACCATTGCAAGAGCAATCTATTTAGACTAGTCAGAAGTCAGGACTCACATAACTATTAAGGGTGGAATCGAAGGTTTATAAGCTAAGTTTTTGATAGAGAAAGCCCTGTACTTTGCTAGTATAGGAAACGTGACTGTTTTCGAGAGCGTCTTTGTTCTGCTCACATACGGGTTATTTCTGTTTCCCAACATTGATAGCTTCGTTGATATCAATGCCATTAAGATTTTTCTGATTGGAAACCCTGTACCGACCTTGCTCGCAGACGCCTATCATTTTGTACACTTAAGGAATTTGTATAGTGGAGGAATGATCACATGCTGTGTACCCCTGCTATACAAATGGTTCACTTCCCATTTACCCAAGTCTGCTGCTTTTTGGGATCATAAGAGTACTCTTATTTGGTCACAGAGAATCATGTCTCCTACCAATTCTGACATTGATTGGTATAATCGAATCTATGATGGGGTAAGAATCATTGAGCGTTGTGGAAACTTCCCTAATATACCCCTCATAGGAACCAATGGAGGAATAAACTATCATCCAGTTTTAGTTTATCGTCAATTCGGATACCCAATGAGACATATCCCTTGTAATGTTCATCTGGAAGGTCTTTTCTTCAAGGAAGGAGAAAATGACAGGGCACTAAAGACAAAAATAGTGCATGCCTGGAAACATGTTCATAGGAAAGGAAGAGAGTCTCTAGGAAAACCAGACTGTGTCTCTGTGGAACCTTATCTCCACTGGGTACAATCTAGAGCTCTCAAGCTAAGGATGCCTTACCCTCATCAAGAAGTTCTTCCATTAAAAGAATCTATCCTTTATTTTATGTCTGATACAAAAAAACTCCAGGTTACTCTCAACAAAGTTCAACAGGAAAAGAAATCTTGGAAGAACAAGTACCGCATTCTCAATGTGGAGTGTACCAAAATACAATAACTGTTAAAAGAAAAAGATGCTCTGATTGAGATTTTAGAATAACATGTTGTAGAAAATCAAGAAGACCGAAGGAATTTGCTGTGATCATGTGAACATGTTTCCAGGCATGCACAATTTCTGTAGAAAATCAAATTCCTTCGGTCTTCTTGATTTTCTACAGCATGTTGTTCAAAAATCTCGATTAGAGCATCTTTTTCTTTTAACAATTGCTGTATTTTGGTACACTCCACATTGCGAATGCGGGTACTTGTTCTTCCAAGATTTCTTTTCCCGTTGAACTTTGTTGTGAGTAACCTGGAGTTTTTCCGTATCAGACATAAAATAAAGGACATATTCCTTTAACGGAAGAACTTCTTGATGAGGGTAAGGCATCCTCAGCTTGAGAGCTCTAGTTTGTACCCAGTGGGGATAAGGTTCCACAGAGACACAGTATGGTTTTCCTTGAGACTCTCTTCCTTTCCTATGAACATGTTTCCAGGCATGCACTATTTCTGTCTTTAGTGCCTTGTCACTTTCTCCTTCCTTGAAGAAAAGACCTTCCAGATGAGCATTACGCGGGACATGTGTAGCCTGTAACTCCACCAAGCTACACCTAAAAACAAGAAAACCATTTCTGAGCAAAATGAGAAAATAGATGTCTTAGAAAACTCAAACACTGTCCTGAAATGTAAATTATCTAAGTTAGAAGAAGAAATTGTTTCAAACTCAACTAACACTAGTAAAGAAGACAAATATGATAACGCATTTAAAAAATTTCTTGCCAAAATCGTAGATAGAAGCAAAATGGCTTCACTAATCTATGGAGTCAGTAGAAATGGTAGTAGAGGTCTAGGATATTCAGGACCATCTCAACCATATGATGAAACCAAAAACATCAAAATAATACCTCTGTCCAAACATTTTATTCCCTCTGGGACTAGACTTAAGCATTCAGAACCAAAAGGTTCAAACACTAGGATTACACAAACACACACACTAAAGAAATATCCTAAACACGAACACTATGCATAAACTCCACACCGCCTTGCTAACGTAAGGGAATCTAAAGGGATCAGAACCTTTAGAAAAACTAATGTGAAAGGACCCACAAAATGGGTACCTAAAAACAAGATAATTTATGTTGCAGATATCCTTAATAGCTCTATTGAAACACCAGTCATGGTACCTGGACAGTGGGTGCTCGCGACACATGACGGGAGAAAGGCTTATGTTCCAAGATCTGAAACTTAAGCCTGGAGGCGTTGTCGGTTTCAGAGGAAATCAGAAAGGAAGAATCATTGGCTCTGGAACTGTTGGAAATGGTAAGCTTCCCTCCATTAAGAATGTTTTATTAGTAGAAGGTCTAATGCATAATCTGTTGTCAATAAGTCAACTTAGCGACAGTGGCTATGATCTCATTTTTAATCAAACGTCTTGTAAAGCTGTAAGTCAGAAAGATGGATCTGTCCTATTCATCGGAAAGAGGAAAAACAACACTTACAAAATTAAGTTATCTGATTTAAAACATCAAAATGTAAAATGTCTTCTTTCTGTAAACGAAGAGCAATGGGTCTGGCACAGACGTCTTGGCCATGTCAGTTTGAGAAGAATCTCTCAGCTTAACAAGCTTGGTCTTGTTAGAGGCTTGCCAAATTTGAAATATTCGCCAGACGCTCTTTGTGAAGCATGTCAAAAAGGAAAGTTTTCAAAAACCTCTTTCAAAACTAAAAATGTTGTCTCCACCTCTAGACCGTTGGAACTTCTTCACATTGATCTGTTTGGCCCTGTAAAAATGGGCTCTCTCAATGGTAAGAAATATGGACTAGTCATCATTGATGACTACAGCAGATGGACATGGGTAAAATTCTTAAAGCACAAGGATGAATCACATTCTGTGTTTGCTTCCTTCTGCACTCAAGTAGAAAATGAGAAGAATTATAAAATAGTCAGGGTCAGAAGTGATCATGGTGGAGAATTTGAAAATAAAAACTTCGAAGAAATTTTTGATTCATATGGAATATCTCACGAATTTTCTTGCCCTAGAACTCCACAACAACACGGAGTTGTAGAAAGAAAGAATCGAACTTTACAAGAAATGGCTCGCACCATGATCCAAGAAACTGACATAGCTAAGCACTTCTGGGCAGAAGCAATTAACACAACATGTTATATTCAAAATAGAATCTTTATAAGACCTATCTTGAATAAAAATCCATATGAATTGTGGAAGAATGAATTACCCAACATTTCTTATTTTCATCCATTTGGATGTGTCTGTTTTATGCTTAACACTAAACAAAATCTTAGCAAGTTTGATTCCAAAGCACAGAAGTGTCTGTTGTTGGGATACTCTAAACGCTCAAAAGGCTACTGAGTTTACAACACAGAATCAAGAATTATGGAGGAATCTATTCATGTTAGATTCAATGACAAGCCTGACTTAGAAAAGTCAGAGCTAGTTGAGAAACTTGCAGATTTGGAAATCAGATTCTCAGAACCTAAGGAAAAGACAGATGAAGTTAAAGAACAACAAGATCCTACACCAGAAACAACTGAAGTAACTCTAAACACCATATCTCAATGAAGAAGAAGACTGTCCACATCCCATCCTGAAGAACTAATTCTGGGTAACATAGGTGCTCCTATCAGAACCAGATCAGCCTTTAGACCATCAGAAGAAACACTTGTAGGACTAGTATCATTGATAGAACCAACTACAATTGAAGAAGCCCTCATGGACAAAGACTGGGTTCTGGCTATGGAAGAAGAACTTAACCAATTCTCCAAAAATGATGTTTGGGATCTAGTTCCTAAACCTAAGAATGTTCATGTAATCGGAACCAAGTGGGTATTTAGGAATAAGCTAAATGAAAAGGGAGAAGTTGTCAGAAACAAAGCACGACTTGTTGCTCAAGGATACACTCAACAAGAAGGAATTGACTACAACAAAACATTTGCTCCAGTTGCAATACTTGAAGCAATACGTTTATTAATATCCTTTTCAGTAAATTATGACATCACTCTATATCAAATGGATGTTAAGAGTGCATTCTTAAATGGTTATATATCAGAAGAAGTTTATGTCAAACAACCTCCTGGTTTTGAAAATTCAGAAAAATCAGACTTTGTTTTTAAACTTAAGAAATCTCTTTATGGTTTAAAGCAAGCTCCCAGAGCTTGGTATAATAGATTGAGCAAATTTTTATTAGAAAACAATTTCACCAGAGGAAAGGTTGACACAACTCTTTTTTGTAAAACATATAAGAATGACATTCTCATTGTTCAAATCTATGTTGATGACATTATTTTTGGTTCTGCTAACTCTTCTCTATGTCAAGAATTTTCAAAATTAATGCAGGCCGAATTTGAAATGAGCCTCATGGGAGAACTGAAGTTCTTCCTTGGAATTCAGATTGATCAAAGATCAGAGGCCGCTTACATCCATTAAACCAAGTACACAAAAGAACTTCTGAAGAAGTTCAATATGACGGATTACAACATTACTAAAACACCAATGCATCCAACGTGTGTCATGGGAAAGGAAGAAATAGTAGTTAAGGTTTGTCATAAACTCTATCGTGGTATGATAGGTTCTCTCCTATTCTAACTGCTTCTAGACCTGATATATTATTCAGTGTACATCTATGTGCTAGATTCCAATCAAATCCAAGAGAATCATATCTAACTGTTGTCACGCGAATTCTAAGGTATCTAAAAGGAACAACTAACCTTGGCCTAATGTATAAGAAAACATCAGAGTATACTGTTTCTGGTTACTACGATGCATATTATGCCGGAGACAGATTAGAAAGAAAGAGCACATCGGGGAACTGTCAGTTCTTAGGAAGCAATCTAATCTCATGGTCAAGCAAGAGACAATCTATCATTGCTCTCTCAACAGCTGAAGCATAATACATATCGCCTTCCCTATGCAGCACTCAAATGCTATGGATGAAAAATCAGCTGGAAGACTATCAGATTTATGAGAGTAACATTCATATCTTCTGTGATAATACTGTTGCTATCTGCTTAAGTAAAAATCCAATTTTAAATTCTAGGGCTAAACACTTTGAAATAAAACATCATTTTATTAGGGACTATGTTCAGAAGGGAACTCTATGCTTAAAATTCATTGATACAGACCATCAGTGGGCTGACATTTTTACAAAACCCTTAGCTGAAGATAGATTTATAATCATTTTAAAACACCTGAATATGGAGTACTGTTCAGAATGAAAACATTTTCAGAACCTCATGTGTTTAAGTCAGAAGAAAAGTATTTTCAAATCATCATAACCTTTTTCTTAACGCATCTCAAGTTCTGATGTAACATGTCAAATATTCGGAAAATTATTTTTGCATGTGATTTAAATAAAATTAAGTCACTTTAAATTATTCAAATTGAACGAATATCATTTTTCTCGAGATTGACTCAACTTTATCACATGTATTAGTTTATTCCCTCAGAAGGTGTCTGTCCTTTAAACTCTCGAGAATATACTCTCTCTCTCTCTCTCTCTCTCTCTCTCTCTCTTTCTTCAAACCTTAAAAAGTTAATCGACTCTCATCTATTTCTCTCTCTATCTATCACTCCTTCAAAAACAACTCAAGTTCACTCCTCATTCCTTCTTACCACTGTAAGGATGAACACTCATCAACAAGATACTGTTCAAATCTCTCAAGAACTACCATCCACATCCATCACACCCACCACTACTCTCTCAACGGCTGAACCAGCTGTTTCAAATCCATTAACTCTTCCCACAATTAATGCAAACCATTTCACCCAGAAAACTCGCTCTGTGACATGTGTGACTCATGCAAATGATCTAACTATTCTGAAAGAGCTAGATGTTGACTTCAACGATCTCTTTGATAATGGGTTTAACCTAATTGATCAATTGGGTGCTCAAGAATGAAAAAATTACTTTGATAAACTAAGAGGTCCATGCTTTGATGATCTAGTGAAAGAATTCTGGAGACATGCAGATACAGATGAATTTCATGTGATATCTTTTGTTCTGGAGCAGAAGATTATCATCACTGAGAGATTTATCTCAGAATTGCTAGGAATGAAGTTCTTGGAAGGAAAGAGGGTGTATGAAAAAACTGAGAAATCCGAGTCAGTCATCAACAAAGCTATCCTTAAAAGCTGTCAATCAAGAATAACGAACTACAAAAGCAAAAACTTGCGTTCCAACCTAAGGATCTGGCACAAGATCATTCTTGGATGCATCAATCCAAGACCGGCGAAAAGTGCTACAGATTTTTCCAACACAAATCAAAAACACATGTTGTACTACTTGCACAAACATGAGAAAATGTGCCTTCCCTCCATTCTATTCTACTATTTAAGGGATATGGTGCGCAAAACAAGAAAAACAGCCTCACCAGAAGAGAAGATTGTTCACTACATCCCTTTTGGAAGGCTGATCTCTGATATTCTGGTTGAAAGTGGATTAGTGAATTATCTGACCAAGGAAGCAAAGTTCACGGAACATCTGAATGAAAAAGTTGGAGAAGCTTCAATGCTGTAAATCTTAAGCATATGAAGATGATTGCAAGTGTCGAGGTGAAACCAACACCTATTTCTCCCGACACGGTGAAAAAGATCAGAAATCCAGTGGAAAACTATCCATTCTACCTTAAAGAAGATAATCCAACCGCAATAGCCTCTTACATTGCCATAATGAGAGAAGCAGAATCTAGAGTTGAAGAAGCTGCCCCTCAGTCAAAGCATATTACCAGGAGTAAGAGGAAGCTCGCTGAAGGATGCGGAGTGCAAAAAGAAGAAAAAGGATGAAACTGAAATCTCTAGAAAAGAAGCCCTTCTTCTTGAGAAAATCAATAAAGTTGATGCAAATCCATCTGTTGTTGCACCATCTTCATCAATCACCTCTACCTCCATTCCACAAGTAAGGTTTAAACCTCCATCTTTTTCTATTCCTTTACCAACCACTGATCAATCAACCAACAATCCACCAATAACTACTTTAATCTTGTCTGAGATTGTTTTTACCTATATTTCGATAACAACTACCTCAACAAATCAGCCAAATGAACTGGAACCATCAAATCAAATCACTAAATATAGTTCTGAGGGAACCTCCTATGAATCCCTAGACATTGCTTTACCTGAAAACCTCATGATCTCCGACAATCTAGAAGTAACCTCTCCTAACGATCAACAACAACCACCTGAACCTGCTGCTACTGAGATTGACTTATCTCAGCAACCACCACCTGAAACCAACTCTGATAAATCCAACCTCGCTCTGGTTATCTACAATACTCCACCTCCAACATCCTTTGAAGAATGTACAAGTCAATTTCATGACAAAGCACTTGAGATGTTTGCTAAGCTAAGAGCGGAACTTTGTACAAGCACAAAGCTCATGGAACTTGAGAGTGCTTGTCAATGTTTTCAAAAATGGCTGGACATGGAACTTACAAGAATTGTAAGTTTCTCAAATATTACCATAACTACTGAACTAGCAAAGGCTAAGGAGAGAGCAGAAGCTGAAGCAAGAGTTAAAGTACTCAAGTTCTTAGCTGCTAAGCAGAAAGAAGCTGAAGAAAAGGTTGCAAAAGAAGTAGAAGAGCAAGTTGCTAGAAAGGCACAAGAAGCTGCTGAGGCTGAAAGATCTAATGAAAGTGCTATGATTGCTTCCACTTCTGATCTTGTTATCAAGCTTCTGGGAAATGCCATTGATGAAATCACAATTGAACAGAAGAATTTCAGAGAAAGGTTTGACAAGCAAGATACTATCATTGAAAATCTTAAGATCATAATGAAGAAGATTTGGGACAAGCTGTCCTCTGACCGCAAATAAACCTATGTTTTTCTTTTAAGTTTTAGTTCTGTGTTTTTCACCCTTGGACTACCCTGTGTTTATCTTTTTGATTCATGACAAAAAGGGGGAGAAAGTATATGAATGTGATCATTTTGATCCTATAGTCATTCTCCGAAAAACAATGTTGCTTACATGCTAACAGATAAATCCATCATCTCTATTAGATTGTTTTTCTATATTTTTCCTCTGTGCAGATAACTCAGAACTCTGATGATGAAGAAAGATTCAAAAGGAAAGACTCAAAAGGTTAATGAAGTCAGGGGGAGCCCGAGCACGAACCTTAATCTAATACTCAGGGGGAGCACTTCATAAAAAGGATAAGCTATCCTAAAAACCTTTTTCCATGTTCTATGTGTTATGTATTTATATATCAAAATTGCGTCATCAAATACATAGTTTTGTCATCATAAAAAAGGGGGAGATTGTGAGAACAAGATTTGGTTCTGCAATATTATCTCTAAGTTTTGATGATAACAAATGAGTATTGGCATGAACAATTTCGCACAACTAATGTTGTTACTTGCGAGAACCTAGCAAACAGGTTATGCTCCTGAGAATCAGTGCAATGTTTAAAGAAAGACATTTCGTCTATGCACTTAAAAGAGCTGAACGAAGATATCACAAAAGACTTTAATTCGCAAGGAAAAGAGTATGGGTTCTGAAGATCTGAAGACGAGGGTTCTGATGGAACGAAGTCTAGATGCTGAAGCCTCACGCTTTTTTATCAAGGTTCTGAAGACCTAAACAAAGTCGACTCTCATGCTTCAATCAAATATTATCAGAAGCCTCTGAAGATATGAAGAAAGTGGATTAAGAGAACAAGGTTATAAAGACAAGTTCTGAAGATTCTGGAAGCGCAGAGCTGATGATTTGAAAACTTGATAATTTCAAGAACCGAGCAATGTTTTCCCTTCTTACTCACGCTCAGAAAAAGCCTCTAAAGTTGAGAAGCCATGTAAACCTGCCACATTGTACAGCTGTACCACATTACAACGTTAAAATTCTTGAAGACTGTGCGAAATACAAACTAGACAATCTAACACAGACAGGACGCCCAGCATGCAGAAGATTTTGTACCTGCCCTCACGCTTCTAGTCGTAAGCCTACCTAGCTATCATGATTCCATCTCAACGGCTCTTTTCACTCAGCTATAAAAGGAAGCTCAAAGACTTGAAGAAAAATATACATGCGAACAACTATAATACTTTCCAACTCTATTCTTTCTTAAGTCATTCTTGGTCTAAAAACTTGTTTACATTATCAGCTTGATAAGAAGCAATTTTCTGTAAACCCATTGTATTTGAACTTAAAAGTTGTATTCCTTAAGAGAGTCTTAGTGATTAGATCTCTTGAGAAGTCTAGGACGTGTGTCTTAGAGGTTGTGCCTTAAGTAAGACCTGTGCGGTTGGATTACTTGAGAAGTCTAGAACGTGTGAGTTCTAGAGGTTGTTGTTAGTCACTAGCTGTGTAGCTCGTGCAGTGTACTATTTTGTTAAATAGTGGATTAAGACCTCGTTGAGAGAGGTGAAATCACCTTGGCGGGTGGACTAGATTAACTTGAGAAATTCTCAAGTGAACTAGTATAAACACAATGTGTATATATCTCTTTATTTAACTAAGTTGTGGTTCTTTAGAAAAGAGGTAAAAGTTTTAAAAAGAAATTTATTTAAAAGAAATGATTTATTTTTGAAAAACTAATTCAAACCCCCCTTTCTTGCGTTTTTCACACCTTCAGAATGGCCCGCCTACATCTTCACGATTGAAGCAGTCACAGGCGACAAACCTTGGTATCACAATATCAAATGCTTCCTTCAGAAACAAGAGTACCCGCTTGGGGCATCCCGGAAGGACCAAAAAACCCTCAGAAGGCTAGCAGGAAACTTTTTCCTGAGAGGTGATACACTTTATAAGAGGAACTTGGACATGGTCTTGCTCCGATGTGTAGACAAGCAAATATTCTGATAAAGGAAATTCAAGAAGGATCCTTTGGCACTCATGCCAACGGACACACAATGGCGAGAAAAATTCTAAGAGCAAGGTACTATTGGTTGACGATGGAATCCGACTGCTACAAGTACATGAGGAAGTGTCACAAGTGTCAAATATACGCTGACAAGATCCATGTACCGCCAACGCATCTCAAAGTTCTTTCTTCCCCATGGCCTTTTTCCATATGGGGAATCGACATGATTGGCATGATTAAACCTAAGGCTTCAAACGGACATCGGTTCATACTGGTAGCCATTGACTACTTCACCAAGTGGGTCGAAGCAGCATCGTACGCCAATGTAACCCGACAAGTGGTGGTCCAATTTATCAAAAACAATATCATCTGTCGTTATGGTGTTCCCAGCCAGATTATTGCTGATAATGGATCTAACTTGAACAATAAGATGATGAAAGAGTTGTGTGTTGAGTTCAAGATCGAACACCATAACTCATCTTCCTACTGACCTAAGATGAACGGGGCGGTAGAAGCGGCTAACAAGAATATCAAGAAGATTATTCAAAATATGGTTGTAACCTACAAAGACTGGCACTAGATGCTACCCTATGCTCTTTACGGTTATCACGCATATGTCCACACTTCAACAGGGGCAACCCCTTTCTCTCTAGTATATGGCATGGAGGCAATGCTTCCCATAGAAGTAGAGATCCCATCGATCCGGGTATTGATGGAAGCTAAGCTAACATAAGCTGAATGGTGTCAAAGTCGACATGATGAACTGAACCTAATTGAAGAAAAGCGAATAACGCCTTTGTGCTATGGTCAGTTGTATCAGCAAAGAATGAAGAAGGCGTTCAACGAAAAGGTTCGACCTCGCGTCTTCAGGAAAGGAGACCTCGTGCTCAAGAAGATACAATCATTTCTCACTGATTCTCGGGGCAAATGGACCCCGAATTATGAAGGTCTCTATGTGGTCAAGAAAGCCTTCTCAGGCGACGCTTTGAGACTCACAACCATGGATGGAGAGGAATTTGCCTACCCCACAATTGTTGACGTAGTCAAGAAATACTTCGCCTAAATAAAAAAAATATCATCTCTGTGGATTGAAAACCCGAAAGTGCAGTCCAGGAAAAAACAAGAGACATAATCGAAAATCATCCCTGTGGATTGGAAATCTCAAAGTACAATCCAGGCAAAAGTTAGGGATTAATGGCAAGTAACTACGTCCAACAAAGGGGCAAATCCCTCAGTAGCAGTCATGCCATTCATTAGAAAACTCCAGTCAAGGTCATCTTCGACAGAAGCTCAGGATGTCCAGAATTCAAAGTTGGTAGAAGGATAGAGGTCGTTATGTTTCAAAGTAGCCCCTTTTCCAGTAAATTACCATTTTCTAACTTTGTAAATACTCTATGGGATCACGCGCTTGGCTGATTTCCATCCTATCAATAAAATTTGAGCCCTAGTGCTTTCATTTGCAATTCTTATTTGTTTTAGCTTTACAGAATGACATTTTAATATGATTAACGATTATTGAAATAAAACAAAATTGAATTTACTTGTTGTAACACCCCAAAATTTGCCTTCTTGTTTTAGCTAACTGGCTTATGTTTCTTTGCATTTCTTGCATTAGCATTTGTGCATAGCATTGGTTCTTAGCATGGGATCAAGGTACTTGGTTCATTTCAAAGGAGTTTCAAGCCTCAAGGTGGTTTGAGGAGTTCATCATATCTTCACAAGATCAAGATTGACAAGGGATTTCAAATGAATCTTTCTCTACTAATCAGATGGTCCAAATTAGGGTTTTTGACCCAAAGGACTTCTTGTTGAACTTTGTGGATTCAAGAATGTTCTTATGGTATTCCATATGCTCACAAGTGTTCATAGATGGAATCTTGGCTTTTGGTTTTCTGGGGAAGGTTTTCAGTGGATCAGTTACTTGTGAAGTAAGCAAAAGTCAACAGTTTAAAGAGAAAAGTCAACCATGGGTTTTCAAGAGTTCAAATCATGTTTCCCAAGTCCATGTACCTTTATTTGGTCAAGGAATAGCATGGATGACATCATTCTTCAAGAATCAAGAGTTTGTGCAAAGGTTACTAAATTTGGAAAATGACCTATAATGAGAACTTTCCATTTTTGGCAATTTTTCCACCACATTCAACTTGACTTTTCATCATCAAGGAAGCTTCAAATGAATTTTCCTACAACATGAAAGTTGAAGATCTTTCTCTCCCATTTCCAAAAAGTACTATATGGTTTCCATATCATTTGTGAAACTCAAGTTATGGTCAAAACAATGCAAGGTGCTTCTTAAGAGTTTTCACATGTACCACTTTTTCCACCTTTTGCATTTTGGTACAAATTCACTTGTAATTGGTTCTATTGCTTCAATTCACATTTTCACATTCAAGTACACATCATAAGGATCACTTTTGGCCTTTGAACCAAGTCATTTCATGCCATATTCATCACTTATTTCACATTATGCAAAATGGCAAGATGGTTCAAAACTCACAAATTAAGCCATTTCAAGGCCCAATTCCAATTCAAATGTGATCAGCAAGGGAAGTGTGAGTGATCCATCATAGAAAGCATGAGCTTGCACATGTGGATTAGTGGGTTGATTACATTTTGCATTTTTGCAATTCACATCAAAACTCATTAACCAAAGGATTAACAAAACTCTAATTGTGATCAGAGGTCTAATGAGGGGTATATAAGCTAACTCACACGTCCAAAGCTAGGTCATGCACTCCCATTTGTTCAGAATCTGTTTTTCTCACCAAAAATTTCTTTCTTCCAAACTCTCTCATCTCAAGGGTTTCTGAAGAATTTTTTTCATATTCTTGATCTACACACTTGGTAGAGTAAGAATCCACCATTGTTTTGAGCTAAGAGCAAGGTTTTCAGCAAGTGCATCTCAAGTTGGTTCAAGTTCAAACTCCTAGATCTAGCCAGATTCAAGCCTCTATTTGCATTTATTTTGCAAATAGAGCTCAAAAGAGGAAGATTTGCAGCTTTTGGAAGGCGTTCTTAGTGTATTTCAAGCTCTACAGATCTCCGGTTAGCTCATTTTTCATGATCATATAACTTGAATTTTAAGCTTGCTTGATGATCTATGATGTTCACTGATGATGCTGATATGTTTGGTTGTGATTTTGGACGTGTGAATTGCATGAATTTTGAGATTGAAAGTTTTAGATCAAAATTTATTTCCTTCGATTTGACTTGTATGTTGATCTTTTGGTGAAATGGACATGATATTTGAGATCCTTGTGAAAATATGGACAAGATGATGTACTCGTTTGCATTTTCTAGAGAATTTTGGTGTGCAGGTCACTGGAGAAGGTGACCGGAGCTAGGGCTCCGGCACCTGGTTTCATTTGCAGGTCGCCTGAGTTTCAAGGAAGGAGACGTAATCTGGACCGTTGGTGGTCCAGATCTGAGGGCTCACGTTTTGCCACGTTATTTAAAATTTGTTTTCATTTTGTGGTTTGTGTGTTTGTTACCCCATGCTTGTTACCATGCGCATGAGATCTGAGCCATAGATCTGGATTACTTGTGATTTCTTTGACTAATTATCATGCGTTGATTTGATCTAATGGACCTTAGCCTGCCAGCGCATTAAAAATACCACATACCTTCCACGTGATTTCTTTTTATTCCAGATAGTCTTTGTGTGCGCGTGTGTATGTTAATTAGCATGTGTATGCTGATCTGAACCTCTCATCATGATTACGTTGTGGTTTTGTTGACTAAATGTGGCACGCTGGATTGATCTGAGGGTTGATGTTGAGTCAAGAGGTTTGACTGAGTCTTTTTTTTGTTTGGCTGCGCTTATTTTTTTGTTGGACTGGATTTGCTTTCTGAACCCCCTGCTGAGCCCATTTGCCTCTCTAAACGTGAATTACTTGCTGATTGCATCCCCATGTTTATTTTTATGATTTTTATTTTCATTAATTGTTGCATTTGATTTTAATTTTTTAAAATTAGTTTAATGCATCCAAAAATCACCAAAAAAATCATGGATCGTCTTTGGCATTTTATAAAATGTTTCCAAATTTTATTTTCCATTTTTATTTTATTTTTGGAATCTGAATTAATTGTTGTGTGAATTTCTTTTTGAATTGTTTCATATAGGCACACACTTAACTTGCTGATTTTATTTCTCATCATCCACAAAACATTCTGAACCCATTCTTTTTGCATTGTTTCATCAACATCTTGAAGTGAATAAAAACATTTTTATAATATTTTTAAGCTCTTTTCATATTGCATTTTGGTCCCTCTCTTTTGCATATAAGTTCATAATTCCCATGTGACTTTGCATGATTGATTGAAGGACTTGCCTTGTGAATTTTTGCATGAGTTTTTAATATGATGTTTACCCCTGGTTGAGAAGGTGTTTTGAGGTTTGATTTGGTAATTTTTTAAGATGATTTGCTAATTGTTTGATTGCTCTTATTTTGAAGTCTCTTTTATGCACATCTTTGATCATGTTTGATTACTTGTTTGAGAAGTCACTTGTGCCATTAGTTGGGATTGTTTCTTTGACTTCATAAACCATGTTTGAATCATTATAGGTCATATGATTATCATTATAGGTCATTGGTGTGAGGTTGTTGCATATTTTGTGCATATGTTCAAAGTTTAATTTATATGCCTCTTTTTGGCTTATCTTCTCACTTCTTCTCATCTATGCCTCTTCTTGATTTGTATTTGGTTTGTGTATGACATGCCATATCTCTTCTTTGCATCTCATATGATGTATGTTTCTGACCTTGGAGCTTTACATTCATGCCATATGCTATTCATGTTTCATTTTGCATCCTTGAACATGTTTCATTTACATGCTTCCTACTCCTTCTTCTATTGATTCTTAATGCTTGGATACTTGCTTGTATGCCTTATGTGGCACTTGTATAGCATGTTTAGACACATGTTTAGGTCATCCACATTCTGAATTTGATTTTATTTGAAGCATTCTTGCATGATCACCTTGCATATCCACTCAATCTTCTTCTACTCTTTCTTTGATGACTTTCTTGTATGTTTTGCCACTTGTTTGCATTCTCTTTGCTTGATCTTGTTTGGTAAACATTATGGGTCACCCTTAAGGTGTAAATTTTGACTTGGATGAGTTTCATTTGGTTTGTAACCATTTCTATTTGGGGTGTAACTTGTTTGGGTTTCATTTGTCTTATTGTTGCTTATGTTTGTTTTTGCTAACCATGTAGGGGCTAATGGTAAGTGAAGGGGATGTGGATAGTTATCCACATTCTAACTTCTCCTTTCTCTTTTAAGCTTTCATACTTGTGTTTGCTTTAGCATTTAAGAAGCTTCATTTTTCTCTCTCACTCTTTCTCATCCCATGGATCTCAAGACTTGATTAAGTCTTGGATTCCTTTCCCTTTAGAGCTACCTAGTCCAACTTAATTTTTGATTAAGCTTGGAGTAGGATTAGCATTAGGTTTTAGGTAGTCGTCCCTCCTAAGCCTCACTAACCATAGGTTACCCATGCATGATAACATTAGGACTCTTAGTCTCCCTTCAGAGTTTCCTTTGCGTTTTCTCTCTTCTCATCTCAAAACTTCTTAAAAACACTTAATAAAATATAACGTATATTGAGCTCGAGCCTTAAGTGTAGGAAATGAAGAACGAGGGGTCCCCCCTCGTCTTCTAGAGTGTTTAGCATATGTCCCATTTGGGGGCGACCATGGAATTCATTCGTTCCCGCATGGTAGACTTTGGTTCAATGTAAGTTATGAACTAACTTAAAACACTTATGTCTAAAAAACACCAAACAAATTCAAATCTTTTTTATCCTTCGGGATTGTCGGGTTTCAAATTTCATTTTCAGAAAAGAGCTCATCGCTCACGTAAAAAAACTTACCCATCCGTTGTCGTACCCACGAACTAAATTAGCTCTGATTCCTCTCTCTCGTCCGGTTGAGGATATGTAGGGACAAGACAGCGATATTCTTGGCGAGCAACCTTCCCCCACAGTTCCCGTTCGAACTACGCTGACTCTAACTTTCCCATTGCACTGAGGGAGTACGTAGGCCTAGAACAACGATAACGTCATATCGAGTCACTTCTTTTTCCTTTCTTCTTCGTTTCTCCGTTCTTTCCATTATCGTTTCTTCTCCGGTCCAGTAGCAGTGGAGCTCCAGACAACGACACCCCTTGATGCAGACAACAAGCGTGGATCCCATAGAGTACGATGGACGTGTTGGGTGCTAACAACTTCCCTTCGCGTAACCGACTCCCGTACCCATTTCTCTTTGTCGTGAGACCATGTTCTTTCCCTTCCTCCAGGTTTATGCAGTGTTTCCTTTCCCTCTCTCGGGATAAATACACATTGCTGGTGACTCTGTGTTTTTCTACGCCACTCTCGCGTTTGTACCGTTGGATGCGAATCTTTTGGGAGCGACAGCTGGCAACTCTGCTGGGGACCCTGGTTGACCTCTTGCTGGTCCATCCCCTTTTGCGAGTCTATCCTAGCGCTTGTCTGTTTGTTTTTTTATTGGGTGTTTATTATGGTGCTTTATTTTGTTGTATATTGCTGTATATTACTGTATTGCTGTTTTATTTTGTTTTACTATATTTACAGCTTTTATTGCATTGCATTTCATTTTATTACTGTCATACTGGATATTGTTGTGTTCTGCTGCTGGATTTTCTGTTTGTAGGGTGGGTTGGATTCATGAGAGAAAAGCCCAATACCCAGGCTTGAGCATACACCTATGATTAGCGTGGAAAGTAGTGTGACTTGTTTGGCATTTGGCCAGACTTAGTATACATGAAAAATCCACATCCAGACGAGGTTTCCTTGGTAATGTTTTATCCTGCCCATTTGGGGCAGATGATGGAATATAACCTGGAAAACTGTCGACTCTGGTGACCATCTCCCGAGAACTCAGCAACGCCTCTCCTCCCGAGATGTGACAGTGGCAGACCATGTTCTGTGGAAAATCCATTACACATTCTCGATCCGAGGACCCAATGCTGGGAACTTACTATAAGATGACCTTTTTTTTTAGGAGAATCAGTTGAGGCCTCCTCGATTGGTGATGATGCCAAACCAGAGATGGTGAACGTATCATCATTTCTCGACCTGAGAGCCTGTGATATTGAGGATCCTTGGTTTTCTAGAACCCACACGTGAGAAGGGATGGGTGTTTGTAGGTTTGCAGGTCACCGAGACCTTCAACCTACCCGGTTTTCTGGATTTCTCATCAGTGTACTATTATTATTCTGATATTCTGGCAGTTTTATTGGGCCGTTATTCTGGATTTCTGGGTTTCTGGTATTTAGGGTCTTATTCACTCAGCAGAACAACAGCAGTTTTGAGCATCATGGATACCTTGATCCCATGTTTGCATTTTGCATCATCATTTTGCATTCGAACATGTTTGTTCATTTGTAGGGTTGCATCCTAACTTTGATTCCGGTTGACCGAAGACTGTCCATGATGAGTATTAGCACTGGAGAGAGAAAGAATATCATCCTGTACAAGTTCCCGGAGCTTCAAGTAGATGTTGTGCACAAGATCTCGGCTATGGCATAACCTAGGGTATTGGCAGATTTTATAGGAGAATATGGGAGGATTCTGAGTTTCGCCCGGAATGTTACCAACTATGAGTTCAGGGCCCTGGACACTCTGGCACAGTTCTATGATCCTCACCTTCGGTGTTTTCTGTTTACGGATTATCTTTTGGCTCCGACGTTGGAAGAGTATGTTCTCATTTTGGATGTTTCAGTCAAAGAAGAAGCTCCCTTCTATCCTTCTAAGGAATTTCCTGATCTGGAAAGGGTTGCTGCTGCTTTACGTTTGGATCAGTCTTTGTTAAAGAAAAATATTGCTAGTAAAGGGGGTTATCAAGGCTTTCACGCGAAGTTTCTGATCAAGCAGGCTGCTACTTGTGCTAAGGCTAAGTGTTGGCTGGTGTTCAATGCCATCCTGGCTATATGTGTTTATGGAATGACGTTGTTCCCTAATGTGAAGGATTTTATAGACGTGCACGCCGTCCAGATATTCACCATGAAAAATCCGGTACCTACCTTGCTTGGGGATCTGTATTATTCAATGCACTATAAGAATGAGAAAAGGAGAGGTGGACCTCTTTACTGTTGTGCTCCAATTTTTTATAAGTGGTTTGCTGATCGCCTTCCCAAATCTGGGGCATTCGAAGACACTAAAGAAACTTTGGATTGGTCAAAGAGATTAATGGGATTAAGGGCTGACAACTTGATTTGGATCAATCGTGATTTGTTGAGCCAAGAGATCCTAATTAGTTGCGGAGGCTAACCAAACGTACCTTTAATAGGGAGAAAGGGGGGAATTAGCTACAACCTCATTCTTGCTATTAGGCAATTTGGGTATGCTTTGAAAGAGCCGCCAAAGGGCCAAGATGTTCAAGAGTCTCTATTTGTGAGCGAGGAAGCCAATCTGGAGGTGTTAAATAAAGCTGTAAATGCTTAGAGAGATCGCCATAAGAAAGGAAAGACTTCTTTTGGAAAGTGTAACAACAAAGCCTTCCCTGCGTATGAAGACTGGATTCAGAGGAGAGTAGAAAGTTTACTTTTACCGTTCTGCAGAGAACCTCCATGTTACCCCTTGCTGATTGAATCTCCGACCACGATTGAGATAGAGAAGTATAACAAATTATGGGCTGAAAAGGAGAAACTTCGAGAGGAGAACGTTGAGTTACAAAAGGAAATCTACCAGTTGAAACATGAGCGAGGTGAAGCTGTTCATATTGCCAAGTTGAAGACAGAGCTTCTCGCTAAGAAAGAAAAGGAGTTGGCTGAAGAGGTCGCAGCTAAGCAAAGGGTAGGGCAAGCTCTAAAAGGTGTTAGTAAGACTCTCAAATCCAAGAAGGATGACATATCCAAGGCTTGGTCGAAGATTCACAAGTTCAATGCTTACCGAGATACTGAAATCACAGCCAACAAGCAGAAGGAGGATAAGTATTTGGAGCAGATTGAGAGTTTGATGTTGAAGCTCAAGAAGAAAGACGAGGAGATCTTGTCAGGGGCGTTCCAAAGACACGCAGTCGAGGAACGACTCAGTGAAGCCATGGCAACCCTAGAAGAGCTGAAGATACAAGCATAGGTGAAGAGGTGTAAGTGGGAAAAGCTTTAGCTCAGGCAGTGGTCCTCAAAGGGTGCAAGATCATGATGATTAGAGAGAACTCTACTCTGTAGTTTGTAGTTTGTTCTTTCTTTGTATTTTGGGTCACCACCAGAATTGTTGGCTGGGACCTTTGCTTATTTTGTTTCAGGCTCTTTATGGTACATTGGGTTGTAATTTCTGACAGTGATTTTCTCTGATTTATATATAAGCAGTGGTTTCATCCTATCTTATCTTTAAACTGGAATCAAGGGGTGGATCACCCTGCGAATATACAAACTTGTTTGTATTTGCATTTGCATAATCATAATTATTTTTGCATTGCAGGTTATCTTGGTTTCTCTGGTTTTCTTATGCTCTCTCTTTTTGACAATCAGGATTGATCAACCAACTCATCGGTATTCTACCAGGCTTAATCAAAGCAGAGTGATGGACAAAGTTCAGACAGACATGGCAGCTATGCAAGCTCGCATCGATCAATTTATGGAGATGATGCAGGGTGTGGTGCAGAGTCAGAATGAATTCAGAACTCTAGTTCAGGCTTTGGTGTCGCAGGTTGATGAAAATGGTATCTTACACGGTGGTTTTCTTAATCGTGTTATTCCTCCGGGCGGAGATGGTGCTGGTATCAACATTCCTATCACTGGTGCTGGCGGACAAGGTGGTATTCCTTCAGTGGTTGGAGAAGGAAGTATTGTTCGAGCTATCCATGGCCATCGTATTAATGATCAACAGGATGATGTTTTTTTAGTCAGAAGCTTAGACGCTGGTCTTCTTGTGGTCAGTGATGAGAGGATTCGTTTAATTGAGGCGCTATTGAAAGGGGTTGTGAAACAGGATGATCTGGGAATAGATTTGGACGACCTAGGGTTGGTCCCTGATATTGTCATTCCACATAAGATTCAGATTCCTACACTGGAGAAGTATAATGGTTCTACTTGCTCGAGAACTCATGTAAAGGCTTATACCAGGAAGATGGCTGCCCATGCCAAGGATGAAAAACTAATGATGCACTTTTTCCAAGACAGCTTGTCTGGCGCGTCTTTGGAATCGTATATGGCGCTGGAGAGTAGAGATGTTCGTACTTGGAGAGAGTTAGCTGCAGCTTTTATCAAGCATTACCAATACAACACAGACATGGCTCCCAATAGGACTCAGCTGTTAAGCATGTCCCAGAAAAATGATGAGAGTTTCAAAGAATACGCGCAAAGGTGGCGTGAATTGGCGGCTAGGGTATAGCCACCAATGCTGGAAAAAGAGATGTTGGATATGTTTATGGACACACTGCCTAAGCCCTATTATGAGAAGCTGTTGCCTTGTTCGCTAGGCAAGTTTGCAGAAGTGATTGCTATCGGACAGAAGGTAGAGGTTGGAATTAAGGCTGGAAAAGTTTCTAGTGGTGACGGATCATCCTCCGGACATGGAAGAAGCCATTTGATAGTTTTAATAAGAAAGGAGAGGCCAACGTGGTATCATCTCACAGGGGAAAAGGGAAACAATGTCAGGGAAATAATCAACAAGTAGCGTCTTGTTGAGCTCCGTACCCTGGCTCCACCAACAGGGGAACTCCACGAGGCTACGATGCTAACGCACACTGCGATTTTCACTCTAGTGCTCTGGGGCACACTGTGGAGAAGTGTAGGGCATTTCATCACAAGGTGCAAGACCTTGTAGACTCCAAGGCTATCAATTTCTCGAATGTTGGGCCCAATGTTATTCAAAACCCTATGCCTGATCATAATGGGCCGAGGGTGAATGTGATAATTGAGGAATGTGAAGCTCTGAATTTGATCATGGATGTTGAGAAGCTGAAGACTCCGTTGGCTATGGTTAAAAATAGGTTATTGAAGGGTGGTGTCTATCCGGGTTGTGATGAGAACTGCTCAGATTGTTTGAAGAAGGTTAATGGTTGTGATTCATTGAAGATGGGTATCCAGAATCTGATTGATGAAGGCTATTTATAGTTTGATCGGTGTAATCAACAAGAAGAGGTTGTTAGTGAGAAGGTTGCTACTATCACCATTCCGTTCAGAACGATTACTATTTCTGGTCCGGCAAGGCCACCTCCAGTCATCATTACAAGGGCTGGACCTATTCCGTATGAAAGCACTAAGGCTATTCCCTGGAATTACGGCGCAGAGGTGTTTGTCAATGGACAAAAGCAGGAATTATTGACTACTTCCCCAGTGAGTTCTAGTTCAGAAGTTAAGGTTGAGACTGATGCTATAACCAAAAGTGGTAGAGTGCTTACTCCTATTAATGATCAACCCAGTACTTCTAGGCAAGATAGGGGAAAACAGGCAATGGATGGTTCTATTCAGCCTCCAATGGTTATTGATTCTACAATAAAGCCGGTTGATGATGCTTTTTCTAAAAATATAGAGGAGTTTATGAGATTCATTCGGAAAAGTGATTACAAGATTGTGGACCAGTTACATCAGACCCCGTCCAAGATCTCTATTCTGTCTTTGTTGTTATGCTCTGAAGCTCATAGGAATGCTCTTCTGAAGGTTCTGAATGCAGCCTATGTTCCTCAAGAGATTTCTGTTAACCAGCGGGAAGGGGTTGTAGCATACGTGAATGCGGGTAATGGCTTGGGTTTTACAGATCTTGATTTGACTCCTGCTAGGAGGAATCATAACCATGCCCTGCATATTTCGATTGAGTGTCGTGGTTCACTGATGTCACATGTATTGGTTGATACTGAATCATCATTGAATGTATTGCCAAAGAAAGCATTAATGAAGTTAGATACCAAGGGAATTATTTGCACACCAAGCGACTTGGTAGTGTGAGCTTTTGATGGCTCGAAGAGATCTGTCTTTGGTGAGATTGTGCTTCCGATCAAGGTTGGACCAGAAATCTTTGATGCAACATTTTATATAATGGATATTCAGCCAGCATACAGCTATTTGTTGGGTCGTCCTTGGATCCATGGTGCAGGCACTGTAACCTCCACTTTGCATCAAAAGCTGAAATACATGGTTGATGGTCCCATAGTGACAGTGTGCGGAGAGGAAGACATAATGATTAGTCAGCTGTCAACCTTCAAATACGTGGAAGTGGATGGTGAAATCCATGAGATGTTGCATCAGGGGTTTGAGAAGGTGAAGGTTTCTAAAGAAGTTGTCCAGTCTGAAGCTATAGAGAAGCCTGCAGTGGCAGATTAACTTGAGGTTTCTATGTCTTCGTTTAAAGACGCCAAAGCTGTGGTTAAAGCTGGTAGCTCACAGAGGTGGGGCCAGGTGGTTGAAGTTCAGGAGAAGAGGGATACTTATGGATTGGGATACAAGCCATCCAGGAGAGACAGGGATCCTCCCAAATTCTATGGCCCAGTCCGCTTCACTAGTGCCGGAGTTTTCTTTGACAGGGTTAATGCCATTGAGGAAGAAGGGGACAGTGATTGTGACATGGATAGCTGGATTCGTCCTTGTGTCCCAGGAGAAAGTTTGTGCAACTGGTCGTCCGAGAAAGTCATTCAAGTGACTGGCTTCGAGTAATTGCTTTGTTTTCCTATTATGTTAATCCTGCGTTCTACCCAAGACGTAGTGATTTTATTTGTAGGGCTTTTAACTGTTGCATGTTTTGCTTTATCATCAATAAAGGACTTTTCACACTCAAATATTTTGATCTCTGCCTTTCTGTTTTTATTTTTATGCATTAAAAACCCACATCAAAATGGAAATGTGTTTCTTTTGTTGCATACATAATAAGACATACCTCATCAATCATGCAGGTCTTTTTGTTCAGATGACACCGATCATGACTCAGCTATAGCTTGGTATGACTTTGACAATCCAATCTATCAGGCTGAAGAAGAGATTGACGAAGATTGTGAACTGCCCGAAGAGTTGGCCAGATTGTTGAAGCAAGAGGAGAGAGTCATCCTACCTCATCAGGAGGAAATTGAGATTGTGAATCTGGGAACCGAGGACGCCAGAAAGGAAGTAAGGATAGGGGCTGCATTGGAAGACAATGTCAAGGGAAGATTGATTGAAATGCTCCGTGAGTATGTGGATATATTCGCCTGGTCTTACCAAGACACGCCTGGGCACGATACTGATATTGTTGTACATCGGCTACCACTTAAAGAAGGTTGCGCTCCGGTCAAGCAAAAGTTGAGAAGAACTAAACCGGAGATGTCTGTCAAAATCAAGGAAGAGGTTCAGAAGCAATTAGATGCCGGTTTTATTGCCGTGACAAATTATCCTCCATGGGATGCTAACATCGTGCCTGTACCTAAGAAGGATGGGAAGGTCAGGATGTGTGTTGATTATAGGGATTTGAACAGAGCAAGCCCAAAGGATGATTTCCCGCTCCCTCACATTGACGTGTTAGTTGACAATATTGCTCAGTATTCTGTGTTTTCCTTCATGGATGGCTTCTCTGGGTATAAGCAAATCAAGATGGCCCCAGAGGACATGGAGAAGACAACATTCATAACACCGTGGGGAAATTTCTGATACAAAGTGATGCCCTTTGGATTGAAAAATGCAGGGGAAACTTACCAGCGGGCGATGGTGACTCTCTTTCATGATATGATTCACAAAGAGATTGAGGTCTATGTTGATGACATGATTGCGAAGTCACAGACGGAAGAAGAACATCTGGTGAATCTTCAGAAGCTATTTGAAAGGTTAAGAAAGTTCAGACTGAGGTTGAATCCAAACAAATGCACCTTCGGGGTGAGATTAGGAAAATTGCTGGGGTTCATTGTTAGTGAAAAAGGTATTGAGGTTGATCCTGCGAAGGTAAAAGCCATACAAGAAATGCCTGTGCCGAAAACAGAAAAAGAGGTTTATGGTTTCTTGGGGAGATTAAACTATATTGCTAGGTTCATCTCGCATCTCACAGCCACATGTGAACCAATCGTCAAGTTGCTAAGAAAAGATCAAGCGGTCAAGCGGAATGAAAATTGTCAAAAGGAGTTTGAAAAGATTAAAGAATATTTGCAGGAACCTCCGGTCCTTATGCCGCCAGTTCCAGGAAGGCCTTTGATTATGTATCTCACGGTTCTTGAGAATTCAATGGGTTGTGTGCTCAGTCAATAAGATGAGTCAGGTAGAAAAGAGCACGCCATCTACTACTTGAGTAAAAAGTTTACTGATTGTGAGTCAAGGTACTCGATGCTGGAGAAAACATGTTGTGCACTTGCTTGGGCCGCTAAGCATTTGAGGCAGTATATGTTAAACCACACAACCCTTTTGATTTCGAAGATGGATGCGATCAAGTATGTGTTTGAGAAGCGGGCACTTTCTGGTAGAATAGCCCGTTGGCAGATGGTTCTGACAGAATACGATATTCAGTATGTTTCCCAAAAGGCCATTAAGGGAAGTGTTTTGTCAGAATATATTGCCGAACAGCCAATTGAGGATTATCAAACGATGAAGTTTGAATTTCCTAATGAGCATATCATGTATCTGAAGATGAAGGATTGTGAAGAACCTTTGCCTGATGAAGGACCTGAGATTGGATCTCAGTGGAAAATGGTTTTTGATGGAGCTGTTAATTCATATGGTAACGGAATCGGGGCAATCATTATGACTCCACAGGGTTCTCATATACCCTTCACTGCCCGACTATCGTTCATATGCACCAACAATGAGGCGGAGTATGAAGCATGCATCATGGGGTTAGAAGAAGCAATTGATTTGAGAATAAAAAACCTCGATGTTTATGGTTATTCTGCGTTGGTGGTTAATCAGATTACAGGTGAATGGGAGACTCGTCAAGCGAATCTTGTTCTGTATAACAACTATGCCAGAAGGTTGTTACCTTTCTTTGACAGAGTGGACTTCCATCACAACCCCAGGGTTGAGAATCAGGTGGCTGATGCGTTGGCAACGTTGTCATCAATGTATCAAGTGAATCTTTGGAATGAAACTCCTTCAATCAGAATCATGCGCTTGGACAGGCCTGTTTTTGTATTTACAGTTGAAGGGGTATCAGATGGCAAGCCTTGGTATCATGACATCAAAGTCTTTTTGAAGAGTCAGAAATACCCAACCGGGGCATCTTCCAAGGATAAAAAGACATTGAGGAGGTTATTAGGGAACTTCTTTTTGAACAAGGACGATGTGTTATACAGGAGAAACTTTGACATGGTCTTGCTACATTGTGTTGATGAACACGAGGCAGGCCTGTTAATGGAAGAAGTTCACGAAGGTTCCTTTGGTACTCATGCCAATGGGCATGCGATGGCAAGAAAATTGTTGAGAGCGGGGTATTATTGGATGACTATGGAGTCTGAATGTTTTAAATATGCCCGAAAATGTCATAAATGCAAGATTTATGTTGACAAGGTGCACGTACTGCCTACTCTGAATGTTTTGTCATCACCTTGGCCTTTCGCCATGTGGGGCATTGACATGATTGGGAAGATTGAGCCGACTGCTTCGAATGGACATCGTTTTATCTTGGTGGCTATTGATTATTTCACGAAGTGGGTGGAAGCAGCATCGTATGCCAACATCACCAGACAAGTGGTAGCCCGGTTTATTAAAAAGGACATCATCTGCCGGTATGGAGTCTCGGAGAGAATCATTACTGATAATGGTTCAAATCTGAACAATAAGATGATGAAGGATCTATGTCAGAGCTTTAAGATAGAACATCACAATTCTTCTCCCTATCGTCCGAAGATGAATGGGGCTGTTGAAGCGGCTAATAAGAACATAAAGAAGATTGTGCAGAAGATGGTAGTGACATACAAAGACTGGCATGAGATGTTACCTTACGCTTTGCATGGATATCGTACTTTGGTATGCACAACAATTGGGGCAACTCCTTTCTCACTAGTATATGGTATGGAAGCAGTCCTGCCATTAGAAGTTGAGATTCCTTCTTTGAGAATTCTGACAGACGTGAAGCTTGATGAAGCTGAGTGGGTGCGTTCCCGGCTGAATGAACTGAACCTCATTAAAGAGAAGAGATTGAAAGCCATTGCGCATGGCTGGTTGTATCAGAGTAGGATAAAGACAGCATTTGATCAGAAAGTGCGTCCTCGGTGTTTTCAGGCTGGTGAATTAGTTCTGAAAAGGATCATTCCTCCTCAAATAGATCACAGGGGGAAGTGGACTCCGAATTATGAAGGGCCATATGTAGTAAGACAGGTTTTCTCTGGTGGAGCCTTATTACTTTCAACTATGGACGGCGAAGATTTTACGTCCCCTGTGAACGCGGGTGTAGTCAAAAAATACTTTGCATAAAAAAGACCCGCTGAACATAAAAAGAAGGTTCAGGAAAAAATGGGGCATCCTGGCGAACCATTAAAAGAAAAGGTTCGACCAAAAATTAGGGATAAAAGGAAAAAAGAATAAACCCTGTTGAGGCAACTTTGGCAAAAATGGGTATCCCGGTGGATTGAAAACCCGAAAAGGGCGATCCAGGCAAAAGTTAGGGATTTAAAAGCAAAGACTACGATCCGTAGTGGCAGCCGTCAAATCCAAGTTCTGAAATAGTTGGTCATCCCTAGTGGAGGAGTTTCCATTTTCAGTATTCATCTCCCTCCCCAACAGAGTGGGTATTCTATCGGAGTTTCGTCCATCTTCGGTAGAATTGGTGATTGTGATCTTCCCTAGCAGGGTGAAGTTTTCCTCAACATTGTTCTTTGGTTTGATGACAACGTAGTTTGTTGTCCTCGGTGGAGCTGCTTCTGTTCTCAGCATTTATTTCGCTGGGACGGTCTTTTGCATCGCATAAGCATTTGTTTTGCATAGCATCCTCCTAAATGCGTAGCATTCCCACTTCGTGTGGAGCATTACGGCAAAATTCAAACATATGCATCTGAAGCATAAGCCAGGTTTGAGTTTTCCTTCGTCAGGAAAAGCTGGATTTCAGGAGAATATCATTTGACTCTACTCCACAAGTTGGGTTTAGTCATTCAAAGCAATTTTTGACATTCCCTTGCAGAGTTGTTTGCCAGGATCGTGAATCCATGATTTCATTTTTACCCCTTCGTCCAGGTGGTCCTTTGGTTTATCCCCTCAAGGTTTTTACCGTCAGACACTCGTCTGTGTTTCCTTCGGCACCTGTCCGTGTTTGAACCTTTGACTTCAATACCCGTCCGTATTGACCTTTTGATGACACTCGTCCGTGTTGCCATCCATTCCCCAGCGAGATTAATCCCCGATAAAAGTTGCTTTACAACCTTTTTGATACCCGTCCGTATTGAAATCTTTCTACACCCGTCCGTGTACCTTTTCAGTACCCGTCCGTATTGAATCCATTTTACACCCGTCCGTGTACCTTTTCAGTACTCGTCCGTATTGAATCCTTTTTACACCCGTCTGTGTACCTTTTCAGTACCCTTCCGTATTGAACCCTTTTACACCCGTCCGTGTACCTTTTCAGTACCCGTCCGTATTGATATCTTTTGCACCCGTCTGTGTACCTTTTCGATACCCGTCCGTATTGAATCCTTCTACACCCGTCCGTGTACCTTTTCAGTACCTGTCCGTATTGGAACTCTTTACACCCGTCCGTGTACCTTTTCAGTACCCGTCCGTATTGGAACTCTTTACACCCGTCCGTGTACCTTTTTAGTACCCGTCCGTATTGGAACTCTTTACACCCGTCCGTGTACCTTTTCAGTACCCGTCTGTATTGAATCCTTTTACACCCGTCCGTGTACCTTTTCAGTACCCGTCCGTATTGAACCCTTTTACACCCTTTCGTGTACCTTTTCAGTACCCGTCCGTATTGAATCCTTTTACACCTGTCCGTGTACCTTTTCAGTACCCGTCCGTATTGGTATCTTTTTACACCCGTCCGTGTACCTTTTCAGTACCCGTCCGTATTGAATCCTTTTACACCCGTCCGTGTACCTTTTTAGTACCCGTCCATATTGATATATTTTACACCCATCCGTGTACCTTTTCGATACCCGTCCGAATTGATTCTTTTTACACCCGTCCGTGTACCTTTTCAGTACCCGTCCGTGTTGAATCTCTTTACACCCATCCGTGTATCTTTTCGATACCCGTCCGTATCTGATATCTTTGATTCCTTGACGCCCGTCCGTATTTATCCCCAGCATAGCTAACACTCATTTGTGTTTATTTTAAGACATTTCAATACATTGTTTGCATTGGTTTCCAACACTCATACGTGTTGTGACAGTGCAGCATTTATTGCTTGTTCCCCTGTGGAGTCATCCCTCCTTTGAGGATTGTAAATTTCAGGTTTCTTTTGGTATTCAATCTCCGTGAATCCTTTGAACGTATGACAGCCGTTGCTATCATACCTTCAGGACTAAGTTGATTGAATAGGGGCAGCTGTAACACCCCAAAATTTGCCTTCTTGTTTTAGCTAATTGGCTTATGTTTCTTTGCATTTCTTGCATTAGCACTTGTTCATAGCATTGGTTCTTAGCATGGGATCAATGTACTTGGTTCATTTCAAAGGATTTTCTAGCGTCAAGGTGGTTTGAGGAGTTCATCATATCTTCACAAGATCAAGATTGGCAAGGGATTTCAAATGAATATTTCTCTCCTAATCAGATGGTCCAAATTAGGGTTTTTGACCCAAAGGACTTCTTGTTGAACTTTTTGGATTCAAGCATGTTCTTATGGTATTCCATATGCTCACAAGTGTTCATGGATGAAATCTTGGCTTTTGGTTCTCTGGGGAAGGTTTTCAGTGGATCAGTTACTTGTGAAGTAAGCAAAAGTCAACAGTTTAAAGAGAAAAGTCAACCATGGGTTTTCAAGGGTTCAAATCATGTTTCCCAAGTCCATGTACCTTTATTTGGTCAAGGAATATCATGGATGACATCATTCTTCAAGAATCAAGAGATTGTGCAAAGGTTACTAAATTTGGAAAATGACCTATAATGAGAACTTTTCATTTTTGGCAATTTTTCCACCACATTCAACTTGACTTTTCATCATCAAGGAAGCTTCAAATGGATTTTCCTCCAACATTAAAGTTGAAGATCTTTCTCTCCCATTTCCAAAAAGTACTAGATGGTTTCCATATCATTTGTGAAACTCAAGTTACGGTCAAAATAATGCAAGGTGCTTCTTAAGGGTTTTCACATGTACCACTTTTTCCACCTTTTGCATTTTGGTACAAATTCACTTGTAATTGGTTCTATTACTTCAATTCACATTTTCACATTCAAGTACACATCATAAGGATCACTTTTGGCCTTTGAACCAAGTCATTTCATGCCATATTCATCACTTATTTCACATTATGCAAAATGGCAAGATGGTTCAAAACTCACAAATTAAGCCATTTCAAGGCCCAATTCCAATTCAAATGTGATCAGCAAGGGAAGTGTGAGTGATCCATCATAGAAAACATGAGCTTGCACATGTGGATTAGTGGGTTAATTACATTTTGCATTTTTGCAATTCACATCAAAACTCATTAACCAAAGGATTAACAAAACTCTAATTGTGATCAGAGGTCTAATGAGGGGTATATAAGCTAACTCACACGTCCAAAGCTAGGTCATGCACTCCCATTTGTTCAGAATCTCTTTTTCTCACCAAAAATTTCTTTCTTCCAAACTCTCTCATCTCAAGGGTTTCTGAAGAATTTTTTTCATTTTCTTGATCTATGCACTTGGTAGAGTAAGAATCCACCATTGTTTTGAGCTAAGAGCAAGGTTTTTAGCGAGTGCATCTCAAGTTGGTTCAAGTTCAAACTCCTAGATCTAGCCAGATTCAAGCCTCTATTTGCATTTATTTTGCAAATAGAGCTCAAAAGAGGAAGATCTGCAGCTTTTGGAAGGCGTTCTTAGTGTATTTCAAGCTCTACAGATCTCAGGTTAGCTCATTTTTCATGATCATATAACTTGAATTTTAAGCTTGCATGATGATCTATGATGTTCACTGATGATGCTTATATGTTTTGTTGTGATTTTGGACGTGTGAATTGCATGAATTTTGAGATTGAAAGTTTTAGATCCAAACTTATTTCCTTCGATTTGACTTGTATGTTGATCTTTTGGTGAAATGGACATGATATTTGAGATCCTTGTGAAAATCTAGACAAGATGATGTACTCGTTTTCATTTTTTGGAGAATTTTGGTGTGCAGGTTGCCGGAGAAGGTGACCGGAGCTAGGGCTCCGGCACCTGGTTTCATTTGAAGGTCGCCTGAGTTTCAAGGAAGGAGACGTAATCTGGACCGTTGGTGGTCCAGATCTGAGGGCTCACGTTTTGTCACGTTATTTAAAATTTGTTTTCATTTTGTGGTTTGTGTGTTTGTTACCTCATGCTTGTTACCATGCGCATGAGATCTGAGCCATAGATCTGGATTATTTGTGATTTCTTTGACTAATTATCATGCGTTGATTTGATCTGATGGACCTTAGCCTGCCAGCGCATTAAAAATACCAGATGCCTTCCACGTGATTTCTTTTTATTCCAGATAGTCTTTGTGTGCGTGTGTGTATGTTAATTATCATGTGTATGTTGATCTTAACCTCTCATCATGATTACGTTGTGGTTTTGTTGACTAAATGTGGCACGCTGGATTGATCAAAGGGTTGATGTTGAGTCAAGAGGTTTGACTGAGTCTTTTTTTTGTTTGGCTGCGCTTATTTTTTTGTTGGACTGGACTTGCTTTCTGAACCCCCTACTGAGCCCATTTGCCTTTCTAAACGTGAATTGCTTGCTGATTGCACCCCCATGTTTATTTCAATGATTTTTATTTTCAATAATTGTTGCATTTTATTTTAATTTTTTAAAATTAGTTTAATGCATCCAAATATCACCAAAAAAATCATGGATCATCTTTGGCATTTTATAAAAATTTTCCACATTTTATTTTCCATTTTTATTTTATTTTTGGCATCTAAATTAATTGTTGTGTGAATTTCTTTTTGAATTGTTTCATATAGGCACACACTTAACTTGCTGATTTTATTTCTCATCATCCACAAAAAATTTTGAACCCATTATTTTTGCATTGTTTCATCAACATCTTGAAGTGCATAAAAACATTTTTCCAATATTTTAAAACTCTTCTCATATTGCATTTTGGTCCCACTCTTTTGCATATTAGTTCATAGTTCCCATGTGACTTTGCATGATTGATTGAAGGACTTACCTTGTGAATTTTTGCATGAGTTTTTAATATGATGTTTGCCCCTGGTTGAGGTGTTTTGAGGTTTGATTTGGTAATTTTTGAAGATGATTTGCTAATTATTTGATTGCTCTTATTTTGAAGTCTCTTTTATGCACACCTTTGATCATGTTTGATTACTTGTTTGAGAAGGCACTTGTGCCATTAGTTGGGATTGTTTCTTTGACTTCATAAACCATGTTTGAATCATTATAGGTCATGTGATTATCATTATAGGTCATTGGTGTGAGGTTGTTGCTTATTTTGTGCATATGTTCAATGTTTGATTTATATGCCTCTTTTTGGCTTATCTTCTCACTTCTTCTCATCTATGCCTCTTCTTGATTTGTATTTGGTTTATGTATGCCATGCCATATCTCTTCTTTGCATCTCATGTGATGTATGTTTCTGACCTTGGAGATTTGCATTCATGCCATATGCTATTCATGTTTCATTTTGCATCCTTGAACATGTTTCATTTACATGCTTCCTACTCCTTCTTCTAATGATTCTTAATGCTTGGATACTTGCTTGTATGCCTTATGTCACACTTGTATAGCATGTTTAGGCACATGTTTAGATCATCCACATTCTGACTTTGATTTTATTTGAAGCATTCTTGCATGATCACCTTGCATATCCACTCATTCTTCTTCTACTCCTTCTTTGATGACTTTCTTGTATGTTTTGCCACTTGTTTGCATTATCTTTGCTTGATCTTGTTTGGTAAACATTATGGGTCACCCTTAAGGTGTACATTCTGACTTGGATGAGTTTCATTTGGTTTGTAACCATTTCTATTTGGGTTGTGACTTGTTTGGGTTTCATTTGTCTTATTGTTGCTTATGTTTGTTTTTGCTAACCATGTAGGGGCTAATGGTAAGTGAAGGGGATGTGGATAGTTATCCACATTCTGACTTCTCCTTTATCTTTTAAGCTTTCATACTTGTGTTTGCTTTAGCATTTAAGATGCTTCTTTCTTCTCTCTCACTCTTTCTCATCCCATGCTCAAGACTTGATTAAGTCTTGGATACCTTTTCCTTTAGAGTTACCTAGTCCAACTTAATTTTTTATTAAGCTGGTCATAGGATTAGCATTAGGTTTTAGGTAGTCGTCCCTCCTAAGCCTCACTAACCATAGGTTACCCATGCATGATAACATTAGGACTCTTAGTCTCCCTTTAGAGTTTCCTTTGCGTCTTCTCTCTTCTCATCTCAAAACTTCTTAAAAACACTTAATAAAATATAACGTATATTGTGCTTGAGCCTTAAGTGTAGGAAATGAAGAACGAGGGGTCCCCCCTCCTCTTCTAGAGTGTTTAGCATACGTCCCATTTGGGGGCGACCATGCGATTCACTCGTTCCCGCATGGTAGACTTTGGTTTAATGTAAGTTATGAACTAACTTAAAACACTTCTGTCTAAAAAACACCAAACAAATTCAACTCTTTTTTATCCTTCAGGATTCTCGGGTTTCAAATTTCATTTTCAGAAAAGAGCTCGTCGCTCACGTAAAAAACACTTATCCATCCGTGGTCGTACCCACGAACTACATTAGCTCTGATTCCTCTCTCTCGTCCGATTGAGGATATGTAGGCACAAGACAGCGATTGTCTTGGCGAGCAACCTTCCCCCACAGTTCCCGTCCGAACTATGTTGACTCTGACTTTCCCATTGCACTGAGGGAGTACATAGGCCTAGGACAATGATAACGTCCTATCGAGTTGCTTCTTTTTCCTTTCTTCTTTGTTTCTCCGTTCTTTCCGTTCTCGTTTCTTCTCCGGTCCAGTAGCAGTGGAGCTCCAGACGACGACACCCCTTGATGCAGACAACAAGCGCGGATCCCATCGAGTACGATGGACGTGTTAGGTTCTAACACCTTCCCTTCGCGTAACTGACTCCCGTACCTATTTCTCTTGGTCGTGAGACCATGTTATTTCCCTTCATTCAGGTTTATGCAGTGTTTCCTTTCCCTCTCTCGGGATAATTACACATTGCTGGCGACTCTGTTTTTTCTGCGCCACTCTCGCGTTTGTACCATTGGATGCGAATCTTTCGGGAGCGACACTTGTCAAACTTTTTTTGCTTTTAAAAATAAAGATCATAATTTCTTTTGACTGTTGAACATCGAAAGAACATCGATCGCTTCTTCAGAAGTAATCGAACCTCAAAGTGCAGAATCAAAGTACTCCTTCTAAGCCAGTACGCCGGAATGAAGGATCAGCTGTGTCGGATGCGAATGTTTCATCCGACACCCCGGAAGAGTTCTTATCTCCTAAGCCCGACTAACGGTTGTTCCCCCATAAGGACTACTTCTCCTAAGCAAGGCAGGATTGCTACTTTGGACCAAATGGTACTTCTTCGTCCCCCACAGTGGCCGAGTATCCAGTCGCGTTCATCCACTAGTCTGTATGTCGTGTCAGTTTTGTCACCATAAACATACATACATCATGCATTATTGATTTACATTCACATTCATATTGCATCAATATCACTCCAGTCGATCTTGTCCCCTAGTGATAAAAGTCCTCTCAATCGAGTTGTCAGTTCTTTCCTCGTCTGGAAGTAAATCATCTGAACAAGTATGATGTAATACCCCTAAACAGAAAGCAGTCTCTCAAGAGACTCGTTTTCCCCAGTAGAGTCAACAAATGGCATCTCCAATAGAGAAGTTTGTACACCTCTACAGCTCAGACAGATGGGTCCCCCAGCAAGTCTGACATCAAAACTTTTTCTATCAAATGGCATCTCCCCAGGAAAATTTGGCGAGAAGTTTGAGGAAAACTGCTACTAATAGCGTCCCTTGTCAATAAAGTTTATTGACAAAAGAAACTAAGACCAATTCCTTGGAAGGAAACCAGGATCGAGGGGAAGTTTACATCAGAAACTTAGACCAGTTCCTTGGTAGGAAACCAGGATCGAGGGGAAGTTTATTTCAGAAACTTAGACCAGTTCCTTGGTAAGAAACCAAGATCGAGGGGGAGTTTGTATCAGAAATTGAGACCAGTTCCTTGGCGGAAGACCAGGATCGAGGTGAAGTTTCACCCTTTTCTAAGCATCATCGCTTAGTAAAAGAAGATGAATGTGTAAACTACCATTCATAACCACCATCAAAATTTCGGGTATTCCGATATTTAATCATCTTGCACCCCGAATGCCCGAATACCTCGCCATTCACACCTTCGGGTCCAAGTAGATTAAATAGGGGCATATGTCATACCTCAAATTTTGACCACTAAGATTCCCCATCATTGTGCAAATAATTATCACAATGTGGATGAACCATCATACCTCATTAGTCTCCCTAAAGATGGGTGAGCATCCACTACAATCAAACTTAGGGTTTCAAGCCCTCTCAAAGCTCTTAGACAAAGGGTCAATCAAGGAATGACATGATATTCAACTTTTCTAACCTCTCAAACATCCATAAAGGATCAAGAGGACTCCCACATCAAGAATCAAGCACAAGGTTGCAACATTCTAATTGGATTAAGCCTTAAGATCGCCAGTGTCACCAAATTAGGGTTTTGGTCGACCAAGGCCTCCAGATGGAAATTTTCCTCTGGGAATTAGCCAATACTTCAAATCACAACCTGAGATGCTCCAAGGGACATCATGAACCCAATCATCAAGTCAATTTAACCTCAGACGCAGCATTCATAAAAAAAATCAGGAATTAGGGTTTCGTGACCTAATTCACCCCTAAGTTGATTTTTGGGACAAAACATGAGCCAAAACCTCAAGACATGATTTGAGGGTCCCTAATACACTACATTTATCCATTTGCAACAATGGATAAATCCAAGAAGCTTGATTAACAAGTTTCAAGTTCATCAGAACCACAGTTAGGGTTTTGCTGAAAAAAGTCAACTGTGCCTTTGACTTTTGACCAGGACATGCTCCCAAACCTTGGGACATGATTCAATACACCCTATAAAACCTATGAAATAAATCCATCAAGTTTTATTTAGGTCAAGGACTTAATCTCATAGAGGATCGCACAGTTTGGAATTCATCTGATAAAAAGTAAACTGTGCCCAAAAGTCAAAGTTTGACTTTTTGATTTTTTGATCCATTATGCTTCCCTAACCCTAAAATGATGTTAATGTGTGATTTGGATCATCATTCATTAAGAAAAATCAAGAAAAGTTGGATAACTTGTAAAAGGGGTAACCATAAAAAACTTAGAAATTTTCTAAGTTATGGAACAAAGTGGCTAGGGTACCAACTTCCAAGGATCATAACCTGTGATCCAAGCAACCATTTTGGCTGATCCAAACACGGATTTGTAGATCTCATGGCATACTTTAAAAGTGTCAACTACACCTCATTCCAATTCTTCATGGATTTTTAGTTATGAAGTGACTAAAATGACAAAAACCTGAAAATACCACTTTTTCCAACACTTAGTGAAGTTTTCACTAAGTCAGAATCTGTTTCATTTTTTTCAAAATGTAGGGGAATTTTTCACTTGGATCCAAAAAGTGTCAAGACAAACTATGATCACCCATATGTTGTATCATATGAGAGCTTTCCAAAATGGCCAATAACTCCATCAAATTCCATTTGAACTAAGAGTTATGACAGTGGCAATATGCCTTGCTGCAACTGTCATGGCAAGGCAGATTTGTGTCATACCCCAAATTTTGACCACTAAGATTCCCCATAATTGTGCAAATGATCATCACAATATGGATAAACCATCATATCTCAGTAGTCTCCCCAGAGATGGGAGAGCATTCACTACAATCAAACTTAGGGTTTCAAGCCCTCTCGGAGCTCTTAGACAAAGGATCAATCAAGGAATGACATGATCTTTAACTTGTATAAACCTCTAAAATATCTACAATGGATCAAGAGGACCCCCACATCAAGAATCAAGCACAAGGTTGCAGCATTCCAAATGGATCAAGGAACAAGATCGCCAATGTCACCAAATTAGGGTTTTGGTCGACCAGGGCCTCCAGATGGAAATTTTCCTCTGGGAATGAGCCAATGATTCAAAGCATAACCTAAGATGCTCCAAGGGACATCATGAACCCAATCATAAGGTCAAATTGGCCTCAGGGGATGAATTCATAAAAAATCAGGAATTAGGGTTTCTTGACCTAATTCACCCCTAAGGTTACTTTTGGGACAAAACATGAGCCAAGACCTCAAGAGAGGATTTGAGGGTCTCTAATAAACCATATTGATCCATTTGCAACAATGGATTAATCCAAGAAGCTTGACAACAAGTTTCAATTTCATCTGTACCACAATTAGGGTTTCACGGGAAAAGTCAACTGTGCCTTTGACTTTTGACCCAGGCATGCTCCCAAACCTCGGGACATGATTCAATACACCCTATAACACCTATGGAACATGTCCATCAAGTTTGATTTAGGTCAAGGACTTGATTTGATAGATGATCGCACAGTTTGGAATTCATCTGACAAAAAGTCAACTGTGAACAAAAGTTAACCTTTGACTTTTTGAGATTTTTCACAAATATGGTTCTTTGACCCCAAAATGATGTTAATATGTGATTGGAATCATCATTCATCAAGAAAAATCAAGAAAAGTGGGATAACATGAAAATGGGGGTAACCATAAAAAACTTAGAAAATTTCTAAGTTATGGAATAAAGTGGCAAGGGTACCAACTTTGGAGGATCATAACTCCAAACCATCAAGCAATTTTTCCCCATCCAAAGTTGGATTTGTAGCTCTCATGGCCCTCTACAAAATCTTCAAACACAACTCATTCCAATTCCTCGTGGATTTTCAGTTATGGAATGATCATAATCACAAAAAGTGAAAATGTCACTTTTTTCCAACACTTAGTGAAATTTTCACTAAGTCAGAATCTGCCTTCACTTTTTTTCCAAATGTAGGGGCATTTTCACTTGGATCCAAAAAGTATCAAAACCAATTATGATCAAACAGTTGTTGTATCATATGAGGGATTTCCAAAATGGCCAAGAACTCCATCAAATTCCACTTGGGCCATGAGATATGACAATTGCAATATGCCTTGCTGAAAACTGCCAAAGCAAGGCAGATTTGTGCATTTTGCTCGATTTGGCCAGTTTGTGCAAATGACAAGCAATTATATCCATCTGAACACCTCAAGGGGGGACCATGGAGGAACCAACTCTGATCCCAAGCCTCCCAAGTCTTTGGAACCAAAAGTAGCATGCCAAAACTAGAAATCCCTAAAAGAGGGACAAGACTTCAATTTTGGATTGGAGCATTCAATGGATGCACCAAGGTGGCATGGACTGACACATTTGCAACTGAATTCAGTCATGACTTATCCAAGACCAAGGGAACCAGTAGCCTGTGCCCTAACCTCTAGTCAATGGCTAGAGGAGACTTGGATTCTCATTGCTCAACATTGGCCAAACCTATGCTGCAGTTGTCATTCACTATTGCAGCCAAAACAAACTTACTCTATTATAAATAAAGCTCATTTGTGATCAGTTTAAGTACACCAAAGCCATCAAACATATGCTTTCCTAAAAATCTCCTTCTCACTTCCAATTTTTCCTTCTAAACATCACACACACACACACACACCTCATAAACATCATATAGAAGTGATCCAAACACTCACATAACATCTGGAACACCAAAATCACAAAATCACTAGCCAATTGCTCAAGTTCTTGACAGATTTAAAGTTGGGGTACCATCACAAGTTCCAGATCATTTCAATCCACTCCAAGCATCCAGACACACTCCATGACACCTAGGGAAGCTATCCACATCATTGGAACCTAGCTGTAACACCTCTTACACAAAACACGATCACCAGCTGCAAGAGGTAAGCATGAGCTCTTCTAACTCTATGATCCATGCAATTTTTGCTGCACAATAATTTGGCTATGTGTTCATAATCATGAATAGAGTGTTTACCCTCAATCAATTGCTTTGTATAAATCGTGTATGGAATTTCTGAACCTTCATGCAAAATTTAGGGTTCTTGAGTTTTCTCTTTGATTTCTTATTCCATGCTTAAAATAAATGAAATTAAAGACCATAGACATGATCGTGAGGTGAAAATGAGTAAATTGATATGTAGATTGCATGATATCATCAAGTATTCAGTGAGATTGGAAAGAAAACGCAAATCTGCAGAAACATAGGGAGGGCGCGTGTTCTTGCCATGTTCTTGGCGCCCTTTTTCAAAAATTCAAATATTTGAATTTTGTGATTTTATTTAATTGATTCAAAAATTAATTTCTCTCTGAGTTTTAATGATTTGAGTTGATTCTATTTTTAATAATTCACAAAAATGTTAAAATATTTTATTTTACCAAAAAATCCCAAAAATATTATTTATTACATAAAATTGATATTTTTTTAAAGAATTAATATTTTAATTGTCTTTGGACATTTAAAATATTTTTTCCTTCTTGGTTTTGCAAATTTTAGTGACTTCCAGTCATTTTGTGGATCAAAACTTGATTTTTGAAACATTAATCCAAGATCATAATTTGTTTTTCACATGCTTAAAAATTTTGGTCATTTTAATTGAATTTAATTCAATTAAAATACATTTTGAAAACAAATTAGGGTTTTGATTAATTCCACCTTCAACAAATCATTTTCAAACTCTTTGGGGCTCTAATAGAGTTTAAGATCCAAACCCTCTTTGAAACCAAAATAGTTGGGCCTCAGTCATTGTATAAGACCCACGGTGTTTTCAAAACCTCGACGCGATCGTCGCCTTTTCAAAAATAATCATTGGGCTTCTCCTTGAGCTATAAGACCCATCTTTATTCATTTTCAAACTCTTTGGGCCTCTAATAGAGTGTAAGACCCAAGCCTTTTTGTAAAGAAAACCTTTATGGGCCTCAAACATTGTATAAGACCCACCGTGTTTTCAAAAACCTCGGAGCGATCGCCGTTGCCAAATAAATAACCCTGGGCCTCTCTGTGAGCTGTAAGCCCCACCACTTGTATAAAAATAAACCTTTGGGCCTCTAAGAGAGTGTAAGACACATCCCTTTGTATAGAAAACCTTTTTGGGCCTCAATCACTTGTATAAGTCCCTGTAAAAATTCAAAACAACAGTGCAATCACTGATAAAACCTTGGGCCTCTCCTCGAGCTGTAAGCCCTAACTTTCTCTTCAAAGCACTTTCTCCTTTGATTTTGAATATATTGTTGTTTTCAATCTTTCTTTGTTTAACAACTAACCCAACAGCATGAAAGCTCTACAACCGAGTAAGTGTTTATCCGCTTTCATTTACTGCTTTCATATATATATAATTGTATTGTGGGGCTGCTCACTGTAAGCCTTCTTTCACATACTTTATATACCGTGTAATACTAGTTTAGCTATTTAGAGTTTTCCCTGACAACTACGTCTAGCACTAGGTAAAGCCCTGTTGATCACTCTTAAAAATAGACAAAACTAGATCCCCCATATGAGCACCAGATACAGTCTTCTCTTCGGTTGTCACCCCTAGAAATTGTCAAAGAAACTCTAACTCCCCAGAGATGATATTTTCTCTGTGAATGGCATCTCTTGAGTTTCTTCCAAATTCTCGAACTTTCCTGGCTTGATTTATTCTCAGTAAATGGCATGTCTTGAACTTCTCGGGATTTGGGGACCCACAGGCTTCTTAAAAGCATCCTGCCTCCTCTTGGGCATTGTACAAGGACCCGTCGCCTTCTTAGAAGTTTTCATAGCCTCCTATTAGGCTTTGTATAATGGTTTTTCCTCAGGGAAGATAGCCTCCTCTTGGGCTTCGTACAAATTGTCCCTTCGGCTTCTTAAAAGTTTCCTGCCTCCTCTTGGGCTTTATACAAATTGTCCCGACGGCCTCTTAAAGGTATAGGAACAGAAACTAGTCATCTTAATAGAGCAGTCTTTCAAAAGAGTCTAGACCTTCATCCCTTAAACATTCCATCCTTCTCTCAGGCATCATACAACATCCCTTCGCTATCTGAGAATCTATTTCTCAAACACCAGTAGACTTGAACAGTCTCAACACTCTAGGATTTCCCATTTCCTTAAAGAATAGGAAATGACCCTGATCTTCTGATCACAAACTTACTCTTCACAAGAACTAATTTTCTCTTTTATCCCACACACTGGACCTGTCACTCAACTGAAATAATCACCAGCTCAGTAGCCTCCTCTTGGGCTTTGTACAAATGACTCTCCCCAGCGGAGCTAACCTTTTCAGACTCTCTTGTTGAGTCAATCCTTTTAGCCTCCATCTTGGGCTTCGTACAAGACACAAAAGCACTCTCTTGTTGAGTATAAAATACTCTCTTGTTGAGTCACCATCTTTTTAGCCTCCATCTCGGGCTTCGTACGAGATACAAATCACTCTCTTGTTGAGAATAAAACACTCTCTTATTGAGTATAAAAGACTCTCTTACTGAGTCAGTCCCCTTTTAGCCTACATCTCAGGCTTTGTACGAGACAGAAAAATCACCCTCTTGTTGGGTCAATAGCCTCCTCTTAGGCTTTGTATAAATAAAACCCCGGTTGAGTCAATCAACATTTTAGCATCAAAGTTGTGCCTTGCTCATAACATACAAACATCAACAGCTCCCCTTTAGAGATGACAAATTCTCTCTCAGCCAGGACCCTTTAGCTTGACATTTTGGGCTTTGAACAAGATACAAATAGACCCTTCAGCTTCACATCTTGGGCGTTGAAAAAGATACAAACCACCTTTAGCTTCACGTCTTGGGCTTTGAACAAGACACCAAAACAACCTTTTTCCTCCCATAGAATAGGAGGAACTACGACCGCTCTGATTTCCCTGTTTCGTTAAACGGGAATACGTAGGCATAAGATTGAAAAATCTTAGCGAGCATACTAATCAAAAACCTAAAATCCCATATATCAATCGAAAAGCATCAGTCCTAACATCCTACCAATAGCCTAAACACTGTTCTTTTTTTAATAAAATAACCTAAGAGAAACCCATAATCTTAAATAGCATCTGTAAACTAACAGTCATTTGTTCAAACTCAGTTTGCAAGCAGGGTTAATTGGAGACATCTATTTCCCTTCCTTTATCAGCTTCAATAGGATAAAAAATGAATCAAACTATAGTACCCCAAAGCGATAGTACTTCGCAACCACGCAAAAAATTCTCTCTATAGAAAAATGGCGACTCCACTGGGGAAGTCAAAGTAAGTTCTAGTCATCATCGTCCCCATTTTCAACAGAAAAATGGCGACTTCACTGGGGAGAATCATTTGTCGAGATCTTATTCTCTTCCCATCTCTTAGGTAGAAACCTTAAAAAATGCCTCAGAAAAAATAGAGCCCACCGTGGGGCTTTCTTCCCTTTCTTAAGATCTTCGGTAGAAACGTTAAGTTTAGAAACACCATAGAAAATAGTGACTTCGCTAGGGACGATCATTCTTTCTTCTATGAAATTCAAAGTTCACAGATATGGAAACTCTGCTAGGGAGCCATTGTCTGTTAGGATCATAAGACTAGAAGTCTAGGATGATTAAGACAAATATATATACTCCTTTTCCTAATTGATATATGTGTTTATTTTTCTGCTAATGGGAATGCGTGTGATGCCGCATGTGGAAAGATTGAGTATACACCTAAGATAGGTGATGGAAATGCGGGTAATCTTACTGGGAGTGAATTCTAGTTAAGAGTCCCCGATCGACCATCAAACTCAGTGGAGACTCCCTTTGCAGATACATTGCCTAAACGACTCCGGTTGTTGAAAGTAGTGTGGTCGACTGGGTTATTTGAGAAGCTGATGTTTTTAGTAGACTTAAGCCATTTTGTAGTGCGGAAGCTATCGGAAATAGTTGTCACCCGATACTACCCTCATCTGAGGCCACTCTAGGATACATCAGCTCGTCGGTGATCCGCTTGCTGTTGTTATCCCAAGAGGGGTCGATGATTTTGCGGACAGGTACAAAAAATCACCAGTATAAACCTTTGGGGGGGAGGGGGGTAGAGCCTTGACTTCATGACACCGACCCTTTGACCCCATGTGTTTTTTCTATGTTTTTGTGTGCTGCATTCATACATTCATTAAAAAACATTAAAAAATAGAAAAAATCTTCTCTTCTAGTCTCTCTTTTTTCAAACTAAACTAAGACAATGATTGCAAATGTCAGATAAAAGGATTGCGCTAATGGATTTCGGTAGAAGGAAAACTCATAAGTACACCTTTAAAGTTCCAAAACTATAGGATTTAAGAGATTTGGCTAGGATGATAACCAACCATGAGGCTTTCAGAGCCAAGTACGGAGATCTGCTATCTCTGTTAAGGGTATATGTTATTCAAGGAATCTTGTCCACACTAATCCAGTTCTACGATCCGGTCTATCACTGCTTCACATTCCCGGATTATCAGCTAGCACCAACGCTAGAGGAGTACTCTCACCTGAATGACTTGCATATTAGTGATCAAGCTCCATTTTCTGGATTGGAAGAAATTCCAAAGGATCACGCCATTGCAAAAGAAATCTATTTGGACGAGTCAGGAGTCAGGACTCACATGACTACTAAGGGTGGAATTCAGGGTTTGCTAGCCCAGTTCCTGACAAAGAAAGCTCTATACTTTGCTAGTATAGGGAATGTGGCCGCTTTCGAGAGCATCTTTGTTTTGCTCACCTACGGGTTATTTTTGTTTCCCAACATCGATAACTTTATAGATATCAATGCCATTAAGATTTTTCTGATTGGGAACCCTGTACCTACTCTGCTCGCAGATGCTTATCATTCGGTACACTTAAGGAATTTGTATAGTGGAGGAATGATGTCATGCTGTGTACCCCTGCTATACAAATGGTTCACTTCCCATTTACCCAAGTCTGCTACATTTTGGGATCAAAAGAATACTTTACGTTGGTCGCAGAGAATCATGTCTCTTACCAACTTTGACATCGATTGGTACAATCGAATCTATGACGGGATCAGGATCATTGACCGTTGTGGAAATTTCCCAAATGTACCCCTTATAGTAACTAAGGGAGGAATCAACTATAATCCAATTCTCGTTCGTCGTCAATTTGGATAAGGCATATCCCGCGTAATGCTCATCTGGAAGGTCTTTTCTTCAAGGAAGGAGAAAACGACAGGGCACTAAAGACGGAAATTGTGCATGCTTGGAAACATGTTCATAGAAAAGGATGAGAGTCTCTAGGAAAACCAGACTGTGTCTCGGTGGAACCTTATCTCCACTGGGTACAGACTAGAGCTTGCAAGCTGAGGATGCCTTACCCTCGTCAGGAGGTTCTCCCATTAAGGGACTCTGCCCTTTATTTTATGTCTGAGACAGAAAAACTGCAGGTTACTCTCTGCAAAGTTCAGCAGGAGAAGAGGTCTTGGAGGAACAAGTACCGTATTCTCAATGTGGAGTGCAAGAAAATACAACAACTGTTAAAAGAAAAATATGCACTGATTGGAATTTTAGAAAAACATGCTGTAGAGAATCAGGATGACCAAAGGAGTTTGCTCGCTCCTTTCACTTGGAAAAGGAATGACAACCCGACAACGGCCGAAGAGCCCCGGTCAAAGAAAAGGAAAGTACCAGAACCAGCACCTGAGCTCCCCTCGGAGGGGACTCGGGATCCATAAGCTTAGATTTTCTTTTTCAGCACTTTGTAATCTACTGTATTTCCATTTCCATAATCCTTTAAATTCAATAAAATGGGGTTTCCCCACTGTTTGATATTTGCAATCTAATTATTGAACTTTACTTTAAATAAACAAAAAAATGTGTACAATTAATATAATCATTGCATTCATCATTCTCGCATAACGCATTCTTCTTACCTATGAATCTCACGTTTGTGTCTCGATTCTAGAGTCAAACTGTCTCATTCGTACAATACTCGGGCCAATCGTCAGAAAAAGATGGATGATCTCGAGGAAGAGAACAGAGAGTTGAGAGAAGAGATCGACTCTCTGAAAGAGGATCTGAGAAAGCTTCATAATGACATGTAAGCTCTGGCAGAAGCTCAGATGCAACAATAAATGACTGTGATCTCAGAGATCGCATCGACGCCCATAGTAGAGAAGTATGATCCTAGGTACAGAATGTCAAAAGATCGTCCATGGGGAATGACACTTAACTATATCCCGAAAGGATATATTCTGTCGATCACTGGAGATCCGGAAACTTCAGCAGGAGCCGCTGGGTCTGAAGGTTACAAACTTCGGAAAGCGAAGATGCCAAGGGCATACCAGCAACTCCTGAAGGTTACGAACTTCGGGAGGCACCGAGATTTACTGCGGTAGTAACGGTACCACCCCCTGTGGTGCACACTGTCCCGGAAGGACAGATCCCACTAATACCTTCTAGAAGAAGGGAAAGTATGTTTGACAGAATAGATGAGTTCCAGGAACAGTTCCTGGAGATGCAGAAAGAACTGCAAGCCCTTCGAGGTCAGGATTTATTTGGAAAGGACGCCGCGGACCTTTGTTTGGTCCCCGATGTGAAGGTCCCGCATAAATTCCAGGTGCCCGATTTTGAAAAGTACAAGGGCAACTTTTGCCCTCAGAGCCATTTGGTGATGTACGCTCGGCGAATGTCAGCTCAGACAAAGAACCAGGAGCTACTAATTCACTAATTTCAGGATAGTTTAACCGCTGCCGTACTCAAATGGTACATGGGTTTAAACCGCTCTGAGATCAGCACTTTTAGAGATCTTGGCGCTGCCTTCGTTAAACAATATAAATACAACCTGGACATGGCACCAGACAGAGATCAACTCAGATCGGTGTCACAAAAGGATAAGGAAACCTTTAAGGAGTACGCTCAAAGATGACGTAAAATTGCCGCTCAAATTAGTCAACCTCTTGAGGAAAAAGAGATGACAAAGATCTTCATAAAGACCTTAAGCTCATTTTACTACGACAGAATGGTTGCCAGTGCGCCCAGTGACTTCACCGAAATGGTGGGCATGGGAGTTCGTCTTGAGGAAGCCGTTCGAGAAGGACGTTTAGTAAAAGACGTTGGATCATCAAACAGTACAAAATGATACGGTAGTGCTCTCCCTAAGAAAAAAGAGCAAGATATTGGGAATATCTCTCTCGGAAAGAAAAGGAGATGGTATCAACCAGTAGCAGCTGTAACTCCTGCTATTAACTACGCGCTTGTTCCTACCTATCAACCTCAGGTTGCTCAAAGCCAACCGATTCAACAATAATTTCAAGAAAGGAGGCAGCAGTCTATTCAACAAACTCGTTCTCCATATAACAACAACCGTACAACGCGACCACCAGGGTTCGACCTCGTACCGGTGTTGTACGCCGAACTGTGTCCATTACTTCTGGACAATGGGCATGTCTAGACTAAGGCTCCTCTTACAATACCAGAAAATCCGCCTTTTTGGTTCAAGGAAGATCAGACTTGCCCTTACCATCAAGGAGGACCAGGGCATAACATCGAAAACTGCCTCAGTTTCAAATCCGACGTACAAAAGCTTGTTAGGAGTGGGATCTTATCTTTCAAAGATACGAATCCAAATGTTTTCACAAACCCGCTGCCTCAACTTAAGAAGGCTGCAGTTAACTTGATAGAGGGAGAGTCTAACAACAACTATCAAATTCATGATGTACTCTTATTGAGGGCCAATTTGGTCAAGATGCATTGTAGACAGAGCGGATACGGCCATGTGCCACCTCATAATTATCACCAGTGTGATATCTACTCTAAAAATAATAAAGGTAGTTCTGTAGTGCAATCAGCTCTACAGGAATAATTGGATCTCGGATGGATCCAAGAACATTGAGTTCGTGGGGTCAACATGGTCCATACAAATTCCAACATCATTCAGAACCATGACATCTACACGATGAACGTCAACTTGGTGGAAATGCACTCACGGCAAAGCCAATATCATAATCTGCTGCGGCACGATTACAATTCCTGTCTGACTTGCTCGGTAAACAAACAAGGATGCTCTTTTGTACAAGAGGCCCTCCCGCGTCAGATGGATCTTGGGTGGATCCAGGACTACCATGATAGAAATCCCTATCAGATCAACATGGTTTAGATCTTTGATATTCGGTTGATGAATACCAGCTCGGTGGAGTTACACGCCAAGCAGATGCAGCTCGGTTTTCTCACTTCACATATGATTGTCTAAGCTGTAAAGTATGTTGTGAGAGTAACCAAGGGTGCGCTCTCGTTCAAAGAACTTTGCAACACTTACTAAACCACTGGTGGCTTCCAATCTATATGGATGAAGACACACAACAAATCAGCGTGGTTGACGGGAATCCTACCCGACATCAAAGTCAGGATGTCTGATCTTCAGAAACAGACCTAGTAAGATCACACTGCATTCAGAGTGGATGTGGCCAGGTGCCACCGCATAACTACGAGCATTGTAGAGTTTGCTCGGAGAATAATCAAGGATACTACCTCGTACAAGCAGCTCTTCAGAGTCAGTTGGACCGCAAAGAGATTCAACAATACCCAAGTTCTAGGTCCATCAACTAGACGCCAGACTACTTCGCTGATCAGATCAAAGATGTTATTGTGATCTTCGATCATCAAAGGAACGAGGATGTTTCTGCCATCATCCCTCTACTTGACGAATCGAAATTTCCTAACCAGGAATTGATTGAAGTTACTTACGACAGTCAGAAAAATCAGAAGGCTCCTGTAGTTATCTATCTACCAGGACCAGTGCCGTATGAATCAACTAAGGTTATCCCTTACAAATACGATTCAACAACAGTCGAGAATGGAAAGGAAATTTCATTACCCTCCGTCGTGAATATTGCAGACATCAGTCGAGTAACATGGAGCGTTCGAATCTTCAACCAAGGAGTTGGAGAACCTAGCAGAGAAAAGGAACCTCAAACGAAAGTTCCTAATCCACCAGTCGGTCAATCCAATGATCCCGACCTTTCAAAGAATGATGATGAGATACTGAAGCTCATCCAAAGGAGTGAATACAACATTGTTGATCAGCTGTTACAAACTCCTTCGAAGATCTCAGTGTTATCGCTTTTACTTAGTTCCGAAGCCCACAAAGAGGCTCTACAGAAAGTCTTAGAGTAGGCCTTTATGGAACAGGATATGTCACGACAGTTCGATAGCATCGTCTCTAACATCACTTCCTGCAGCAAATTGGGGTTTAGTTATGAGGAATTGCCTGAAGAAGGCAAAGGCCACAACATGGCGCTTAATATCACAGTTAACTGCCAGGAAGATGCCTTGGCCAGCGTACTAGTAGACACCGGATCGGCTCTCAACGTTATGCCGAAGTCCACTCCGATGTAACTATCATTCAAAGGACCTCCGATGAGAGGCAGTGAGGTCATTGTCAAAGCATTTGACGAATCTCGGAAAATAGTTATCGGTGAAGTTGACTTTCCCATAACTATCGGTCCTCACACTTTCCTAGTCATTTTCCCGGTCATGGACATCCGGGCAACATACAGTTGCTTATTAGGAAGACCTTGGATACACCAGGCTGGGCCAGTCACTTCGACACTTCACCAGAAGCTGAAGTTTGTCAAGAACGACCAACTCGTCATGATCTGTGGAGAACAAGCCCTGATCGTGAGTAACCTTTCATTATCCACTTGTGTAGAACCCGAGGAGGTTGTTGGGACTCAGTTCCAAGTGCTTTCGGTGAGCAATGAGGATCAACTAGAGAAAGGAACATCGATTTCCTCATACAGAGATGCTCTCGAGGTGATCGCAAGTAACAATGCAAAAGGACGGGGACAACTTGTCATTCCTACTAGTAACAAAGTGAAGAAAGGTTTTGGCTTTTCTTCAACCTGTACCCGGACTGCTTTTAACGATAAAAGTCTTCATCCCATTCAGGATTTCTTCCACAGTGGAGGTTTCCTTCACCCAGTGTTTCAAGAAGTACATACCATCAACGAGGGAGATCCCTCTGACATGGAGGAAGAATGGAAATCCTATCTTAACAAGGACGGTTATATGTCTCAGGAAGAGGTGTCTACGTCATTTTGCTTTCTGGCACAGAGTCCGAGATTTATACCAAGGCCAGATGTCGAAATGATATACGGAGATTGTGATCCGGAAGGATGTCGTGCTCCAACAAATTCATTAGAGGAAGACACTCCGATGAAATACAACTTCGACCACGACTTCTATGGCCCGATGGATGGTCTGCCGATCTGGAAGCCGTACCCAGGAGACTTGGGGCAAGAAAATCAGTTGAACGATGAAAATGAGCTGAGCGTCATTGAAAAGAATACATGCGTCCCCACCGAATCATGGGATCAACACTCATGTCATTCATAAAGTATTCAGCACGACGATGAATTTGCAAACTTTGCAGGACTAGAGTTCATCAACTATGCTTTTCCCGAGGTCAACGTCATCGAGAGAGATGACTCCTCGAGTTCTAAAGAAGTGTGGGCAACCTTAGAACAACCAAGTGGAAATTTTGACTTCATGGTCAAATACACCGCTCCCGAAAGCTCTCGTATCAGGCTCGAAGACATCCAGCCAACTGGATGGGGAGATTTACCTGAAAGCACAAATACTATGCAAAATACAACTAAGGAATCCTCCTACGACAACTCTGCTTGGGAGACAGATTCCAATGATCCAGCTCCGCCAGAAATCAGCGTCATTTCTGAAGACCAGCCAAGAAAGAAGGTACCAGACTTTGTGATTCACTGAGGAGTTCGCCGCCAATGGGTTGCAGTTGATGTTCCGAAGATTGTCCATAAGTCAAAGTAATTGCCATCTTTGTTTTAACCTTTCACCCTGCCCAGGTGAAACAGATGTTTTGATAGGGATCGCTTTCTATAAATATCCCTCTTCACTTCGCCCAAAGCGACAGAGTTTTGTTTTATAGGGCTGTAGTTTCAAGAATCGACTAAATCATAAATAAGATAACGTCGTTCTGTAATTTCTGCATTATTTGTTGTTTTCTCTTTTTGTTTTCCAGGAAAATGGTAATCCTAAAAAACAACAAATAATAAAAACAAGCAGTTTTCAGAAAAACACTACACACACTCTTGCGTTCTCTCTATCTCTTCTAAAAAACAAATCATCACGTTATGCAGATTGCTTGTTTTAAACCCCGTTGAAACATACGATCCAATGCCTTCTCCCAACTTTGAATTTCCGGTATTTGAGGCTGAAGAAGATGACAACAAAATTCCAGAAGAGATCTCCCGATTACTCAGACAAGAGGAAAGGTCCATTAAACCTCACAAAGAGCTGTTGGAGACGGTTAACTTGGGTTCAGAGGAAGAGAGAAAGGAAGTCAAGATTGGGGCACTACTCAGTCCGACTGTCAAAGAAAGCTTGACAAAGCTTCTCAAAGGGTTTCCCGATGTATTCGCTTGGTCCTATCAGGACATGCCAGAGTTGGATACCAGGATTGTGGAACATCACCTACCATTGAGGTCAGAATGTCCACCAGTAAAACAGAGGTTGAGACGGAATCATCCGGACATGGCCATCAAAATCAAAGAGGAAGTACAGAAACAGATTAACGCAGGTTTCCTCGCCACATCAGAATATCCTCAATGGTTAGCCATCATCGTACCAGTTCCAAAAAAGGACGGAAAAGTCAGAATGTGTGTAGACTACCGGGATCTAAATAAGGCTAGTCCAAAGGACGACTTTCCTTTACCACACATTGACATGCTGGTTGACAGTATAGCAAAGTTTAAAGTTTTCTCCTTCATGGATGGATTCTCGGGCTATAATTAGATCAAAATGGCGCCGAAAGACATGGAGAAAACCTCTTTCATCACCCCATGGGGTACTTTTTGTTACAAGGTAATGCTGTTCGATTTAAAAAACGCCGGGGCAACCTATCAAAGGGCCATGACTACTCTGTTTCATGACATGATATACAAGGAAATCGAGGTATATGTCGATGATATGATTGCCAAATCTAGAACAGAGGAGGGGCATGTGACCCACCTGTCAAAATTATTCGATCGGTTGTGAAAGTACAAACTCTGCTTGAATCGCAGCCAATGAACCTTCGGTGTCCATTCAGGGAAACTTTTAGGGTTCATCGTCAGCCAGAAAGGAATTGAGGTTGATCCTTACAAGGTCAAGGCCATTCAAGAAATGCCTTCTCCAAAGACTGAAAAACATGTCCGGGGATTCCTGGGATGTTTGAATTACATTTCCAGATTTATATTCCTCATGACCGCGACATGTGCGCCGATTTTCAAATTACTCAAAAAGAATCAGGATTGTGTTTGGACAGATGACTGCCAAACTGCCTTCGACAGTATCAAGTAGTACCTGTCAAATCCACCGATTCTATCACCTCTAGCGGAAGAAAGACCACTAATCATTTACTTAACAGTCTTGGAAGACTCCATGGGTTACGTGCTTGGTCAACAAGACGAAACAAAGAGGAAAGAGTCTGCCATCTACTATTTGAGCAAGAAATTCACCGACTGCGAGACTCTGTACACTATGCTTGAGAAAACTTGCTGTGCTCTGGCTTGGACAGCCAAACGTCTTCGCCAGTATATGAATTGTCACACTACTTGGTTAATCTCAGAAATACATCCAATTAAATATGTCTTTGAAAAACCTGCTATCACGGGAAGGATAACCCGTTGGCAGATGATGTTATCAGAATACGACATCGAGTACCACACTCAGAAAGCCGTTAAGGGAAGTGTTTTAGCCGATCATTTGGCTCATCAACCGATTGATGATCAGGAATCAGGCGGGTTTGACTTCCCAGACGAAGATGTCATGTATCTAAAAATGAAAGATTGCGATGAACCACTACCTAGTGAAGGGCCAGAACCAGGTTCCAAATGGGGAATAATTTTTGACGGAGCTATCAATCATTATGGAAATAGAATTGGGGCAATTATCATAACACCTCAGGGTACCCATATTCTTTTCACTGCTAGACTTACGTTCAAGTGCACAAACAACGAGGCCGAATACGAAGCTTGTATCATGGGTCTCGAAGAAGCGATCAACTTAAGGATCAAGAACTTGGATGTTTATGGCGACTCAGCCCTGGTTATCAATTAGATCAAAGGAGATTGGAACACATACCAATCAGGATTGATCCCTTACAAAGACTACGCGAGAAGGTTGTTACCATTTTTCAACAGAATCGAGTTTCATCATATCCCTCGTGAAGAGAATCACATGGCTGATGCCTTAGCCACTCTCTCATCCATGATTAGTGTAGGTCAATGGAATGACATACCTAAGATTGACGTAATGCGCCTAGAAAGGCCCGCTTACATCTTCTCGATCGAAGTAGTCATGGATGACAAACCTTGGTATCACGATATCAAATGCTTCCTTCAGAAACAGGAGTACCCACCTGGGGCATCCAGAAAGGACAAAAAGACCCTCAGGAGGCTAGCAAGCAGTTTCTTCTTGAGCGGTGATACACTCTATAAGAGGAATTTTGACATGGTCTTGCTCCGATGCGTAGACAGGCCAGAAGCAAACATGTTGATGAAGGAAATTCACGAAGCATCCTTTGGCACTCATGCCAACGGAGACACAATGGCGAGAAAAATTCTAAGAGCAGGGTACTATTGGTTGACCATGGAATCCAACTGCTACAAGTACATGAGAGGTGTCACAAGTGTCAGAATATACGCTGACAAAATTCATATACCGCCGACACATCTCAAAGTTCTTTCTTCCCCATGGCCTTTTTCCATATGGGGAATCGACATGATTGGCATGATTGAGCCCAAGGCTTCAAACGGACGTCAGTTCATCCTGGTAGCCATTGATTACTTCACCAAGTGGGTCGAAGCAGCGTCATTCGCCAATGTAACCCGACAAGTGGTGGTCCGATTTATCAAAAATAATATCATTTGTCGTTATGGTGTTCCAAGCCAGATCATTACTGATAATGGATCTAATTTGAACAATAAGATGATGAAAGAGTTGTACGTTGAGTTCAAGATCAAACACCATAACTCGTCTCCCTACCGACCTAAGATGAACAGAGCGGTAAAAGCGGCTAACAAGAACATCAAGAAGATCGTTCAAAAGATGGTTGTAACTTACAAAGACTGGCACGAGATGCTACCCTTTGCGCGTCACGGTTATCGCACATCTGTCCAAACTTCAACAGGGGCAACCCTTTTCTCTCTAATATATGGCATGGAAGCAGTGCTCCCCATAGAGGTAGAGATCCCATCGATCCTGGTATTGATGGAAGCTAAGCTAATAGAAGCTGAATGGTGTCAAAGTCGACACGACGAACTGAATCTGATCGAAGAGAAACGAATAACGGCTCTATGCCATGGTCAGTTGTATCAACAGAGAATGAAGAAGGCGTTTGACAAAAAGGTCCGACCTTGCGTCTTCAGAAAAGGAGACCTTGTGCTAAACAAATACAATTATTTCTCACTGATTCCCGGGGCAAATGGACTCCGAATTACGATGGCCCTATGTGGTCAAGAAAGCTTTCTCAGGCGGCGCCTTGAGACTCACAACCATGGACTGAGAGGAATTTGTCTACCCACAAATGTTGACGCAGTCAAGAAATACTTTGCCTAAAAAAAAAAAAGAAGAGTCTCGGTGGATTGAAAACCCGAAAGGGCAGTCCAGGAGAAAAATAAGAGACATAATAAAAAAATCATCCCGGTCGATTGGAAACCTCAAAGTACAATCCAGGAAAAAATTAGGGATAATGGCAAGTAACTATGTTCAACAGGGGCAAATCCCTCAGCAGCAGTCATCCCATCCATCAGGAAAGACTCCAGTCAAGGTCATCTTCGACAGAAGCTCAGGATGTCCAGAATTCAAAGTTGGTAGAAGGATAGCGGTCGTTATGTTTCAACGTAGCCTTTTTCCCTTAAATTACCATTTTCTAAACTTTGTAAATATTCTATGGAATCACGTGCTTGGCTGATCTCCATCCTATCAATAAAATTTGAGCCCTAGTGCTTTTGTTTGCAATTTCCATTTGTTTTAGCTGTACAGAACAACATTTTAACATGATCAACGATTTTCGAAATAAAACAAAAATGAATTTACTTGTTAAACTTTTTCTGCTTTTAAAATAAAGGTGACAATTTCTTTTGACTTTTGAACATCAGAAGAATATCGATCGCTTCTCCAGAAGTAATCGAACCTCAAAGTGCAGAATCAAAGTACTCCTTCTAAACCAGTGTACCTGAATGAAGGATTAACTATGTTAGAGACCATGTTTCATCTGACATCCCCGACAGAGTTCTTACCTCCTAAGCCCGACCAGCGTTTTCCCCGCAGGGACTATCTCTCCTAAGCAAGGTAGAATTGCTATCTTGGCCCAGCGATACTTTTCATCCCCCACTGTGGCGTAGTATCTAGTCGTGTTCATCTGTTAGCTTGTATGTCATGTCAGTTTTGTCAGCATATACATACATACATCATGCATTATTGATGTACATTCATATTCATATTGCATCACTATCACTCTAGTCGGTCTTGTTCCCTAGTGATAAATGTCTCCTCAATCGAGTTGTCAGTTCTTTCCTTATTAGGAAACATTGTGTATGAACAACCTCTCCTCCACTTTGCTGCTGAATTGAAGCCGGCCCTTGACCACTTTGATAACTTGAACCTCTGAAAGACAAGGAGACCTTCGACAAACATCACTCTTCTCAATCAGAGATGATATCTTCTCTTTCCCAGATTAAGGAAAATCCCCAGAGAAAGCCTCTTAATCAAAGATTCAGCAATACAGTCGTTCCCCTTCGGAAAGTTTGCTGACGAAAAGGTCATTAGCACCTCAAAATTGGATCACATCATATGGCATTTCTCTGAGAAGATCCCGAGAAAAGTATGATGTAACACCCCCAAACGACAGCAGTCTCTCAAGAGACCTGCTTTCCCCAGTAGAGTCGACCAATGGCATCTCCAAACAGAGAAGTTTATGCACCTTTACAACTCAGACGAATGGGTTCCCCAGTAAGTCTGGCATCACAACTTTTTCCATCAAATGGCATTTCCCTAGGAAAATTCGGCGAGAAGTTTGAGAAAAAACCGCTACAAACAGTGTCCCTTGTCTAGAAAGTTTATTGACAAAAGAAACTGAGACCATATTCCTTGGTGGGAAACCAGGATCGAGGTGAAGTTTATTTCAGAAACTGAGACCAGATTCTTTGGTAGGAAACCAGGATCGAGGGGAAGTTCATTTCAGCAACTGAGACCAGTTCCTTGGTAGGAAACCAGGATCGAGGGGAAATTTACCTTTTTCTAAGCATCATCGCTTAGCTGAAGAAGATGAATGCGTAAGCTGCCGTTCATGACCACTATCAAAATTTCGGGTACTCCGATATTTAATCCTCTTGCACCCCGAATGCCCGAGTACCTTCGCCATTCACACCTTCGGGCCCAAGAAGATTAAATAGGGGCATCTGTCATACCCCAAATTTTGACCACTAAGATTCCTCCTCATTGTACAAATCATCATCATAATATGGATGGATCATCATATCTCAGTAGTCTCCCCAGAGATGGGAGAGCATTCGTTACAATCAAACTTAAGGTTTCAAGCCCTCTCGGAGCTCTTAGACAAAGGATCAATCAAGGAATGACATGATCTTTAACTTGTCTAATCCACTCAAATATCTACAATGGATCAAGAGGACTCCCACATCAAGAATCAAGCACAAGGTTGCAGCATTCCAAATGGATCAAGCCTCAAGATCGCCAGTGTCACCAAATTAGGGTTTTGGTCGACCAGGGCCTCCAGATGGAAATTTTCCTCTGGGCATGAGCCAATGCTTCAAAGCATAACCTAAGATGCTCCAAGGGACATCATGAACTCAATCATCAAGTCACTTTGGCCTTAGGGGATGCGTTCATAAAAAATCAGGAATTAGGGTTTCTTGACCTAATTCACCCCTAAATTGACTTTTGGGACAAAACACGAGCCAAGACCTCAAGAGAGGATTTGAGGGTCTCTAACAAACCATATTGATCCATTTGCAACAATGGATTAATCCAAGAAGCTTGATCAACAAGTTTCAATTTCATCTGAACCACAGTTAGGGTTTCATGGGAAAAGTCAACCGTGCCTTTGACTTTTGACCCAGGCATGCTCCCAAACCTTGGGACACGATTCAATACACCCTATAACACCTATGAAACTTGTCCATCAAGTTTGATTTAGGTCAAGGACTTGATTTCATAGAGGATCACACAGTTTGGAATTCATCTGATAAAAAGTCAACTGTGCACAAAAGTCAAACTTTGAATTTTTGAGATTTTTCACAAATATGGTTCTTTGACCCCAAAATGATGTTAATATGTGATTGGAATCATCATTCATCAAGAAAAATCAAGAAAAGTGGGATAACTTGAAAAAGGGGTAACCATAAAAAACTTAGAAAATTTCTAAGTTATGGAATAAAGTGGCAAGGGTACCAACTTTGGAGGATCATAACTCATAAACCACAAAGCCATTTTTCCCCATCCAAAGCTGGATTTGTAGCTCTCATGGCCATCTACAAAAGCTTCAAACACAACTCATTCCAATTCCTCATGGATTTTCAGTTATGGAATGATCAAAATCACAAAAAGTGAAAATATCACTTTTTCCCAACAATTAGTGAAATTTTCACTAATTCAGAATCTGCCTTCACTTTTTTCCAAATGTAGGGGAATTTTTCACTTGGATCCAAAAATTATCAAAACCAATTATTATCAAACAGTTGTTGTATCATATGAGGGCTTTCCAAAATGGCCAAGAACTCCATCAAATTCCACTTGGGCCAAGAGATATTACAATGGCAATATGCCTTGCTGAAAACTGCCAAAGCAAGGCAGATTTGTGCATTTTGCTCGATTTACCCAATTTGTGCAAATGACAAGCAACTCTATCCATCTGAACACCTCAAGGGGGGACCAAGGGGGAACCAACTCTGATCCCAAGCCTTCCAAGTCTTTGGAACCAAAAGTAGCATGCCAAACCTAGAAATCCCTAAAAGACGGACAAGACTCCAATTTTGGATTGGAGCATTTAATGGATGCACCAAGGTGGCATGGGCTGACACATTTGCAACTGAATTCGGTCAAGACTTATCCAAGACAAAGGAAACCAGTAGCCTGTGCCCTAACCTTTAGTCAATGGCTAGAGGAGACTTGGATTCTCATTGCTCAACATTGGCCAAACCTATGCTGCAGTTGCCATTCTCTATTGCAGCCAAAGCAAACTTGTTCTACTATAAATAGAGCTCATTTGTGATCAGTTTGAGTACACCAAAGCCATCAAACAGATGCTTTCCTCAAAATTTCCTTCTCACTTCCAATTTTTCCTTCTAAGGCAAGTCACTATCGGGTTTTGAGTTTGAGAGCTATTCCAATCAAACCAATCACACACACACCTCATAAACATCATATAGAAGTGATCCAAACACTCACATAACATCTGGAACACCAAAATCACAAAATCATTAGCCAATTGCTCAAGTACTTGACAGATTTGCAATTGGGGTACCATCTCAAGTTCCAGATCATTTCAATCCACTCCAAGCATCCAGACACACTCCATGGCACCTAGGGAAGCTATCTACATCATTGGAACCTAGATGTAACACCTCTAACACAAAACACGATCACCAGCTGCAAGAGGTAAGCATGAGCTCTTCTAACTCTATAATCCATGCAATTTTTGCTGCACAATAATTTGGAAATGTGTTCATAATCATGCATAGAGTGTTTACCCTCAATCAATCGCTTTGTATAAATCGTGTATGGAATTTCTGAACCTTCATGCAGAATTTAGGGTTCTTGAGGTTTCTCTTTGATTTCTTATTCCATGCTTAAAATAAATGAAATTAAAGACCATATACATGATCGTGAGGTGAAAACGAGTAGATTGATACGTAGATTGCATGATATCATCAAGTATTCAGTGAGATTGGATAGAAAACGCAAATATGCAGAAACAGAGGGAGGGCGCGTGTTCTTGCCATGTTCTTGGCGCCCTTTTTCAAAAATTCAAAAATTTGAATTTTGTTATTTTATTTAATTGATTCAAAAATTAATTTCTCTCTGAGTTTTAACGATTTTGAGTTGATTCTTTTTTTAATAATTCATAAAAATGTTAAAATATTTTATTTTACCAAAAAATCCCAAAAATATTATTTATTCCATACAATTGATATTTTTGTAAAGAATTAATATTTTAATTGTTTTTGGACATTTAAAATATTTTTTCCTTCTTGATTTTGCAAATTTTAGTGACTGCAAGTCATTTTGTGGATCAAAACTTGATTTTTGAAACATTAATCGAAGATCACAATTTGTTTTTCACATGCTTAACAATTTTGGTCATTTTAAGTAAATTTTATTCAATTAAAATTCATTTTGAAAACAAATTAGGGTTTTGATTAATTCCACCTTCAACAAATCATTTTCAAACTCTTTGGGCCTATAATAGAGTGTAAGACCCAATCCCTCTTTGAAACCAAAATAGTTGGGCCTCAGTCATTGTATAAGACCCACGGTGTTTTCAAAACCTCGGCGCGATCGTCGCCTTTACAAAAATAATCATTAGGCTTCTCCTTGAGCTATAAGACCCATCTTTATTCATTTTCAAACTCTTTGGGCCTCTAATAGAGTGTAAGACCTAAGCCTTTTTGTAAAGAAAACATTTTTGGGCCTCAGACATTGTATAAGACACACCGTGTTTTCAAAAACCTCAGCGCAATCGCCGTTGCCAAACAAATAACCCTGGGCCTCTCCGTGAGCTGTAAGCCCCGCCACTTGTATAAAAATAAACCTTTGGGCCTCTAAGAGAGTGTGAGACACATCCCTTTGTATAGAAAACCTTTTTTGGGCCTCAATCACTTATATAAGTCCCTGTACAAATTCAAAACATCAGTGCAATCACTGATAAAACCTTGGGCCTCTCCTTGAGATGTAAGGCCCAACTTTCTCTTCAAAGCACTTTCTCTTTTGATTTTGAATATATTATTGTTTTCAATCTTTCTTTGTTGAATAACTAACCCAACAGCATGGAAGCTCTACAACCGAGTAAGTATTTATCCGCTTTCATTTGTCGCTTTCATATATATATATATATATAACTGTATTGTGGGGCTGCTCACTATAAGTCTTCTTTCACATACTTTATATACCGTGTAATACTAGTATAGCTATTTAGAGTTTTCCCCGGCAACTACGTCTAGCACTAGGTAAAGCCCTGTTGATCACTCTTAAAAATAGACAAAACTAGATCCCCCATAGGAGCACCAGATACAGTCTTCTCTTCGGCTGTCACCCCAAGAAATTGTCAAAGAAACTCTAACTCCCTAGAGATGATCTTTTCTCCATGAATGGCATCTCTTGAGTTTCTTCCAAATTCTCTAACCTTCATGGCTTGATCTATTCTCAGTGAATGGTATGTCTTGAACTTCTCGGGATTTGGGGACCCACAGGCTTCTTAAAAGCATCCCCGCCTCCTCTTGGGTGTTGTACAAAGACCCATCGGCTTCTTAGAAGTTTTCACAGACTCCTCTTAGGCTTTGTATAATGGTTCTTCCTCAGGAAGATAGCCTCCTCTTGGGCTTCGTACAAATTGTCCCTTCGGCTTCTTAAAAGCTTCCTGCCTCCTCTTGGGCTTTATACAAATTGTCCCGGCGGCCTCTTAAAGGTATAGGAACATAAACTAGTCATCTTAATAGAGCAGTCTTTCAAAAGTGTCTTGACCTTCATCCCTTAAACATTCCAGCCTTCTCCGGGCATTATACAACATGCCTTAACTATTTGAGAATCTATTTCTCAAACACCAGTAGACTTGAACAGTCTTAACACTCTGGGATTTCCCATTTCCTTAAAGAACAGGAAATAACCCTGATCCTCCGATCACAACCTTACTCTTCACAAGAACTGGTTTTCTCTTTTATCCCACACACTGGACCTGTCACTCAACTGAAACAGTCACCAGCTCAGTAGCCTCCTCTTGGGCTTTGTACAAATGACTCTCCCCACCAGAGCTAATCTTTTCAGACTCTCTTATTGAGTCAATCCTTTTAACCTCCGTCTTGGGCTTCATACAAGACACCAAAACACTCTCTTGTTGAGTATAAAAGACTCTCTTGTTGAGTCACCATCCTTTTAGCCTCCATCTCGGGCTTCGTACAAGATACAAATCACTCTCTTATTGAGTATAAAAGCCTCTCTTGTTGAGTCACCAACCTTTTAGCCTCCATCTTGGGCTTCATACAAGACACAAAAACACTCTCTTGTTGAGTCACCATCCTTTTAGCCTCCATCTCGGGCTTCGTATGAGATACAAATTACTCTCTTGTTGAGTATAAAAGAATCTCTTGTTGAGTCACCATCCTTTTAGCCTCCATCTTGGGCTTCGTACGAGATACAAAACACTCTCTTGTTGTGTATAAAAGACTCTCTTGTTGAGTCATCTACCTTTTCGCCTCCGTCTTGGGCTTCGTACAAGACACAAAAACACTCTCTTATTGAGTATAAAAGACTCTCTTACTGAGTCAGTCCCCTTTTAGCCTACATCTCAGGCTTCGTACGAGACAGAAAAATCACCCTCTTGTTGGGTCAATAGCCTCCTCTTAGGCTTTGTATAAAGAAAACCCCAGTTGAGTCAATCAACCTTTTAGCATCAAACTTGTGCCTTACTCAAAACATACAAACATCAACAGCTCCCCTTTAGAGATGACAAATTCTCTCTCAGCCAGGACCCTTTAGCTTCACATCTTAGGCTTTGAACAAGATACAAATAGACCCTTCAGCTTCACATCTTAGGCGTTGAACAAGATATATACCACCTTTAGCTTCACGTCTTGGGCTTTGAACAAGACACCAAAACAACCATTTTCCTCCCATAGAATAGGATGAACTACGATGGCTCTGATTTGCCTGTTTCGTTAACGGGAATACGTAGGCATAAGATTGAAAAATCTTAGCGAGCATACTAATCAAAAACCCAAAATCCCATATATCAATCGAAAAGCATCATTCCTAACATCCTACCAATAGCCTAAACAATGTTCTTTTTTTATAAAAATAACCTAAGAGAGACCCACAATCTTTAATAGCATCTGTAAACTAACAGTCATCTGTTCAAACTCAGTTTGCAAGCAGGGTTAATTGGAGACATCTATTTCCCTTCCTTCATCAGCTTCAATAGGATAAAAAATGAATCGAATTGTAGTAGCCCAAAGCGATAGTGCTTCGCAACCACGCAAAAAATTCGCGCTACAATTTATACATTTTGCTCGATTTGATCAAATTATGCAAATGACAAACAAGTTTATCCATATGAACACCTCAGGTGGAGACCAAGGAGGAACAAACACTGATCCATAAGCCTCCCAGGTCTTTGGAACTAAAAGTAACATGCCAAACCTAAAAATGCCTAAAAGGGGGACAAGACTCCAATTTTGTTTTGGAGCATTCAATGGATGCACCAAGGTGGCATGAACTGAGCCTTTTCCAACTGAATGAGTCAAGGATGATCTCTGAACTAGGGAACCAAAGGCCTGTGCTCTAACCTCTAGTCAATGGCTAGAGGAGACTTAAGATTCCAAAGTGATCACATTGGCCACAGACGTGTACCAGTTGCCATTCACTATTGCTTGCAAAACAAACTTGCTCTACTATAAATAGAGCTCATTTATGCTCAGTTTAAGTACACCAAAGGCCTACAACACTTGCCTTTCTCAAAATCATCTCCTCGCTCTCAAAAATGCCTTTCTTAGCAAGTCACTATCGAATTTTTTAGTAGAGAGCAATTCCACTAGAACCAATTGCTCTAACACCTCATAAACATCATATGTGAGCTGATAAACATTAAACACACAACTGTAACACTGATTTCTCATAATCACCAGCCAGTTGCTCATGTTTTCAAACAAGTTATAGTTGAGATGCCATGAAGTGATCCAACCATTTCCAATCAAGTCCAAGCATTCAAACACACTCCATATGGTGTAGGGAAGCTATTCAGATCATCACAACTCATCTGTAACACCTCCAACTCAAATTTCACATTGCTCTTGTTGTCACGACCTTCAAGTAAGCCTAAACTTGGTCATCTCTTAATCTATGCATATTTCCTCGCACAATACTTTTGCCAAATGTTCATAATCATGCATAGAATGTTTCCCCTCAATTAATTACTTTGTTTGAATCGTGTATCAAAATTTTCAGCCTTCATTTAAATTTTAGGGTTCTAGAGGTTTTCTCTTGATTTCTTATTCCATGCTTAAAATAAATGAAATTAAAGACCATAGATATGATCGTGAGGTGAAAACGAGCAGATTGATATGCGGATTGTGTGATTTCATCAAGTATTCAGTGAGATTGGATAGAAAATGCAAATCTGAGAAAAACTCCCTTCACGCGTGTTCTTGGCCCATGTTCTTGGTGCCTTTTTCACAAATTTGAATATTTGAATTTTGTGATTTTATTTAATTGATTCAAAAATTAATTTCTCTCTGAGTTTTAATGATTTTGAGTTGATTCTTTTTTTAATAATTCACAAAAATGTTAAAATATTTTATTTTTGCCAAAATTCCCAAAAATATTATTTATTTCATATACTTGATATTTTTGCAAAGAATTAATATTTTATTTGTTTTTTTACATTTAAAATATTTGTTCCTCCTTGATTTTCCAAATTTAATTGGTTTCCAATCATTTTGTGGATATAAACATGATTTTTGAAACATTGATCCAAGATCACAACTCATTTTTCACATCTTTTCAATACTTTTTATTAATTTTTTAACAAAATTAATTCCTTATTAAACAAAATTATGGTTTTGATTAATTCAACCCTCATCAATCATTTTCAATCTTTGGGCCTCTAATAGAGTGTAAGACCCAATCCTTTGTAAATACAAATCATTTTGGGCCTCAGATGTTGTATAAGTCCCGTTGTATTTTCAAAATCACAGCGCGGTCGTCGCCTTTTAAAATAAAGTCATCTGGGCCTCCCCTCATGTTGTAAGTCCTATCTTTTTTTTTCAAAACCTCTTTGGGCCTCTAATAGAGTATAAGACCCAACCCCTTTGTAAATAATACCTTCGGGCCTCACACATTGTATAAGTCCCTCTGTATATTTTCAAACGTTCGGTGCGATCGTCGCCTTTTTAACAAAATTAACCGGGCTTCTCCTTGAGATATAAGACCCATCTTTATTCATTTTTAACCTCTTTGTGCCTCTAATATAGGGTAACAACCAACCCTTTTTTACCAAAATAATTTGGGCCTCAGATGTCGTATAAGATCCACTGTGTTTTCAAAAACCTCGGCGCGATGGCCGTTTTCAAACAAATAACCCTGGGCTTCACCTTGAGTTATAAGTCCCATATCTTGTACAAAAATAAATCTTTGGGCCTCTACTAAAGTGTAAGACCCAACCCCCTTGTACATAAAAACTTTTTGGGCCTCACATATTGTATAAGTCCCTCTGTACAGTTTTCAAGACAACAGTGCGATCATCATTAAAACTTGGGCCTCTCCTAGACCTGTAAGCCCCAACAATCTTTTCAAAGCACTCTCTCCTTTGATTTTGAATTCAAATATATGTTGTTATCAAAACTTTCTTTAATTTCTTTGTTGAACAACTAACAAAACAGCATGGAAGCTCTACAACGGGTAAGTGTTTATCCGCTTTCATTTACCGCTTTCATATGTATATGACTGTATTGTGGGGCTGTTTCACTGTAAGTCTTCTTTCACATCCTTTTATATAATTGTCACATATCGACTGTGTAATACTAGTATAGTTATTTAGAGTTTTCTTCGGTAACTACGTCTAGAACTAGGTAAATCCTGTTGGTCACCCTTAAATACATACAAAACCAGATCCCCCGTAGGATTCCAGATACAGTCTTCCCTCCTTTTGGGGTTAAACAATATGGAACAAAGAGAAAGACAACATTCTCAGTGAACCTTTTCTCAGACTGTCACCCTTAGAAATTGTCAAAGAAACTCTAACTCCCTAGAGATGATCTTTTCTCCGTGAATGGCATCTCTTGTGTTTCTTCCAAATTCTCAAACTTTCCTGGAATGATCTCTTCTCTGTGAATTGCATTTCTTGAACTTCTCTTGGTTTGGGGACCCACAGGCTTCCTAAAAGCATCCCCGCATCCTCTCGGGTGTTATACAAGGACCCTTCGGCTTCTTAGAAGTTCTCATGCCTTCTCTTGGGCTTAATACAAGGACCCTGACGACCTCTTAAAGGTATAAGACAGAACTTAGTCATCCTTTGCTAGAGCAGTATTTCCAGCGTCAAAACTCCGGCCATTTTAGGGTTGATACCCATCCCTTAATGCCCGTGCCTCCTCTTGGGCATTGTACAAAAGATAAAATTCCAGACTTGGACAGTCTAAGCCTCTTGAGTCTCAAAGCCATTCTCAAGTTACCTCTAAACATAAGCAGAAGCCCGGTCTCTCTCATGAGATTTCCCCACACTTGGACTCGCTTCAGGATCTCAATAATCCTCAGCAGTAAGTCAGCCTCCTCTTGGGCTTTGTACAAATGATTCTCCCCTGCGGAGCTAACCTTTTCAGACTCTCTTGTTGAGTCAGCCACTTTTAGCCTCCGTCTTGGGCTTTGTACAAGACATGTAAAAAACACTCTCTTGTAGAGTATAAAAGACTCTCTTGTCGAGTCAATCTCGGGCTTCGTACGAGACAACAAATCACTCTCTTGTTGAGTATAAAAGACTCTCTTATTGAGTCAATTATCCTTCAGACTCTCTTGTTGAGTCAATCACCTGTTCAAGACTCTCTTGTTGAGTCAACCTTTTTAGCCTCTGTCTTGGACTTTATACAGGATAGATAAAATTACTCTCTTGTCGAGTCAAACCCTTTCAGCCCCCATCTTGGGCTTTATACAACATATATTCTCCCCAACGGAGCCAAAATCCCTTTTAGCCTCAATCTTGGGCTTTCTACAAGACGGAAAGAACATTTTCCCCAGAAAAGTCAAACTTCTAGCCTCCTCTTAGGCTTTGTATAGAGAAATCCCCAGTTGATTCAAACAACCTTTTAGCATCAAACTTGTGGTTTTATCAAGGCATACGAACATCAACAGTTCCTCTTTAGAGATGACAAGTTCTCTCTCAGTCAAACCTTTTAGCTTCAATCTTGGGCTTTGAACAAGACACAAATAAAAACCCTTCAGCTTCATATCTTGGGCTTTAAATAAGATACAAATCACTTTTAGCTTCAATCTTGGGCTTTGAACAAGACACCAAAACATCTCTTTCCTCCCATAGAATAGGAGGAACTACGATCGCTCTGATTTCCCTGTTTCGTTAAACGGGAATACGTAGGCATAAGATTGTGAAATATTAGCGAGATACTAATAAAAAACTCAAAGTCCAGTACCTTCATACATCCATAAAAAACATCAGACCTAGTACCTTACCAAAAGCCTCCTGTACAATCACGACACTCTGTTCTAAAATGAAATAACCTAAAGACAGACCCCCTTATTTTGATAGCATCTGTAAACCAACAGTTTTGACTGTTTAACCTCAGTATGAAAGCAGGGTTAATTGGAGACATCTATTTCCCTTCCTTAATCAGCTTCACAGGATAAAAAATGAATCGAACTGTAGTACCAAAGTGACAGTGATTCGAAACCACAAAAATCGCGCTACACCAACACTTAGTGAAATTTTCACTAAGTCAGAATCTGTTTCACTTTTTTCAAAATGTGGGGGCATTTTTCACTTGGATCCAAAATGTGTCAAGACAAACTATGATCACCCATAGGTTGTATCATATGAGAGCTTTCCAAAATGGCCAAGAACTCCATCGATTTCCATTTGAGCTAAGAGTTATGACAATGGCAATATGCCTTGCTGCAACTGTCATGGCAAGGCAGATTTGTACATTTTGCTCGATTTGATCAAATTGTGCAAATGGCAAACAAGTTTATCCATCTGAACACCTCAGGGGGAGACCAAGGATGAACAAACACTGATCCATAAGCCTCCCAAGTATTTGGAACTAAAAGTAGCATGCTAAACCTAAAAATGCCTAAAAGGGGGACAAGACTCCAATTTTGTTTTAGAGCATTCAATGGATGCACCAAGGTTGCATGAACTAAGCCTTTTCCAACTGAATGAGTCAAGGATGATCTCTGAACTAGGGAACCAAAGGCCTGTGCTCTAACCTCTAGTTAATGGCAAGAGGAGACTTAAGATTCCAAAGTGATGCACTTGGACAATGAGCTGCTGCAGTTGCCATTCTTTATTGCTTGCAAAACAAACTTGCTCTACTATAAATAGAGCTCATTTGTGATCAGTTTGAGTACACCAAAGCCATCAAACTGATGCTTTCCTCAAAATCTCTTCTTTTACTCTAAAATAGCTTTCCAAGGCAAGTCACTATCGAGTTTTGAGTTTGAGAGCCATTCCACTCAAACCAAAGGCCTGTGCTCTAACCTCTAGTCAATGGCTAGACGATACTTAAGATTCCAATGTGATCACATTGGCCACAGACCTGTACCAGTTTCCATTCACTAATACTTGCAAAACAAACTTGCTCTACTATAAATAGAGCTCATTTGTGCTCAGTTTAAGTACACCAAAGGCCTATAACACTTGCCTTTCTCAAAATCATCTCCTCACTCTCAAAGATGCCTTTCTTTGCAAGCCACTATCAAATTTTTTAGTAGAGAGCAATTCCACTCAAACCAATTGTTCTAACACCTCATAAATATCATATGTGAGCTGATCAAACATTAAACACACAATTGTAACACTGATTTCTCAGAATCACCAGCCAGTTGCTCATGTTTTCAACCAAGTTGCAGTTGAGATGCCATGAAGTGATCCAACCATTTCCAATCAAGTCCAAGTATTCAAACACACTCCATATGGTGTAGGGAAGCTGTTAATATCGTCACAACTCATTTGTAACACCTCCAACTCAAAAATCACATTGCTCTTGCTGTCACGACCTTGAAGTAAGCCTAAACTTGGTCATATCTTAATCTATGCATATTTCCTCACACAAAACTTTTGCCAAATGTTCACAATCATGCATCAAATGTTTCCCCTCAATTAATTGCTTTGTTTGAATCAATATCAAAATTCTCAGCCTTCATGCAAATTTATATGTGAATTAAAGACCACAGACATGCTTAAAATAAATGAAATTAAAGACCACAGACATGATCGTAAGGTGAAAACGAGCAGATTTATATGTGAATTGTGTGATTTCATCAAGTTTTCAGTGAAATTGGATAGAAAATGCAAATCTGAGCAAAACTCCCTTCACGCGTGTTCTTGGCCCATGTTCTTGGCGCCTTTTTCACAAATTTGAATATTTGAATTTTGTGATTTTATTTAATTGATTCAAAATTAATTTGTCTCTGAGTTTTAATGATTTTGAGTTGATTCTTTTTTTAATAATTCACAAAAAATGTTAAAATATTTTACTTTTCCAAAAATTTCCAAAAATATTATTTATTTCTTATACTTGATATTTTTGCACAGAATTAATCTTTTATTTGTTTTTTACATTTAAAATATTTTTTCTCCCTTGATTTTCCAAATTTAATTGGTTTCCAATCATTTTTTTGATATAAACATGATTTTTGAAACATTGATCCAAGATCACCACTCATTTTTCACATGTTTTCAATACTTTTTATTAATTTTTTAATAAAATTAATTCCTTTTTAAACAAAATTAGGGTTTTGATTAATTTAATCCTCATCAATCATTTTCAAACACTCGCGGACCTCTAATAGAGTGTAAGACCCAACCCCTTTGTAAATAATACCTTTGGGCCTCACACATTGTATAAGTCCCTCTCTATATTTTCAAACGTTTGGCGCGATCGTCGCATTTTTAACAAAATCAACTGGGCTTCTCCTTGAGCTATAAGACCCATCTTTATTTATTTTCAAACTCTTTGGGCCTCTAATAGAGTGTAAGACATAACCCTTTTTTGAAACCAAAATGATTTCGGCCTCAGATGTTGTATAAGACCCACTGTGTTTTCAAAAACCTCGACGCGATCGCCGTTTTCACACAAATAACCCTGGGCCTCTCCTTGAGTTGTAAGTCCCATCTCATGTACAAAAATAAATCTTTGGGCCTCTAATAGAGTGTAAGGCGCATCCCCTTGTACAGAAAAACGTTTTGGGCCTCACATATTGTATAAGTCCCTCTGTACAGTTTTCAAGACAACGGTGCGATCATCGTTAAAACTTGGGCCTCTCCTTGAGCTGTGAGCCCCAACAATCTTTTCAAAGCTATTTCCCCTTTGATTTTGAATTCAAATATATGTTGTTACCAAAACTTTCTTTAATTTCTTTGTTGAACAACTAACAACACAACATGGAAGCTCTACAACGAGTAAGTATTTATCCGCTTTCTTTTATCTGTTTTCATATATATAACTATATTGTGGGGCTGCTTCACTGTAAGTCTTCTTTTATACCCTCTTTAAATACTGGTCATATATCAACTGTATATATACTAGTATAGTTATTTAGATTTTTCCCCGGCAACTACGTCTAGCACTAGGTAAAGCCCTATTGGTTACTCTTAAATTCAAACAAAACTAGATCCCCCGTAGGATTCTAGATACCGTCTTCCCTCCTCTTGGGGTTAAACAATATGGAACAAAGAGAAAAGTAGTATTCTCGGTGAACCTTTTCTCAGACTGTCACCCTTATAAATTGTCAAAGAAACTCTAACTCCCCAGAGATGATCTTTTCTCTGTGAATGGGATCTCTTGAGTTTCTTCCAAATCCTCGAACTTTGCTGGAATGATCTCTTCTCTGTGAATTGCAGTTCTTGAAATTCTCTTGGTTTGGGGACCCACAGGCTTCCTAAAAGCATCCCCGCCTCCTCTTGGGCGTTGTACAAGGACCCTTCGGCTTCTTAGAAGTTCTAATGCCTTCTCTTGGGCTTAATACAAGGACCCTGACGACCTCTTAAAGGTATAAGACATAACTTAGTCATCCTTTGCTAGAGTAGTCTATCCAGCGTCAAAACTCCGGCCATTCTAGGGTTGATACTCATCCCTTAATGCCCGTGCTTCCTCTTGGGCATCATACAAAAGATAAAACTCTAGAATTGGATAGTCTAAGCCTCTTGAGTCTCAAAGACATTCTAAGTTCCTTCTAAACATAAGCAGAAGCCCAGTCTCTCTCATGAGAGTTCCCCACACTTGGACCCGCTTCAGGATCTTAATAATCCTCAGCAGCAAGTCAGCCTCCTCTTGGGATTTGTACAAATGATTCTCCCCAGTGGAGCTAACCTTTTCAGACTCTCTTGTTGAGTCCATTAATTTTCAAGAGTCTCTTGTTGAGTCAATCTCCTTTTAGCCTCAATCTCGGGCTTCGTACGAGACAACAAATCACTCTCTTGTTGAGTATAAAAGACTCTCTTGTGGAGTCAATCACCTTTTCAGACTCTCTTTTTGAGTCAACCCTTTCAGCCTCCGTCTTGGGCTTTATACACGACTGATAAAAGTACTCTCTTGTTGAGTCAAACCCTTTCAGCCTCCATCTTGGGCTTTATAGAAGATACATTCTCCCCAACGGAGTTAAAATCCCTTTTAGCCTCAATCTTGGGCTTTGTACAAGGCAGAAAGAACATTTTCCACGGAAAAGTTAACCTTTTAGACTCCTCTTAGGCTCTGTATAAAGAAATCCCTTTTAGCCTTAATCTTGTGCTTTAATCAATGCATACGAACATCAACAGGTCCTCTTTAGAGATGACAAGTTCTCTCTCAGTAAAACCTTTAGCTTCAATCTTGGGCTTTGAACAAGACACAAAAAACCCTTCAGCTTTATATCTTGGGTGTTGAACAAGATACAAATCACTTTTAGCTTCAATCTTGGGCTTTGAACAAGACACCAAAATATCTCTTTCCTCCCATAGAATAGGAGGAACTATAATCGCTCTGATTTCCCTGTTTCGTTAAATAGGAATACGTAGGCATAAGATTGCGAAATCTTAGCGAGCATGCTAATCAAAAACTCAAAATCCAGTACCTTCATACATCAACGAAAGAAAATCAGGTCTAGTATCCTAACCGAAAGCCTCCTGTACGGTCAAGACACTCCGTTCTTAAGCAAATAACCTAAAAACAGACCCCCCCTATTTTGATAGCATCTGTAAACCAACAGTTTTGACTTTTTAACCTCAATATGCAAGCAGGGTTAATTGGAGACATCTATTTCCTTTCCTTAATCAGCTTCACAGGATAAAAAATGAATTAACTGTAGTACCAAAGCGATAGGGATTCGAAACCACAAAAACTGCGCTACACAAGCCACACCTCACTTCACAAGTTAACTCAAGGGTTGAATTAGGTCAAAACCCTACTTCCTAATTTTTTGATAGATAAACCTTCAAGGTGATTTTGCCATTGTGGATGGGCTCTTGAGATCCTTTTGAGCTTATAGGACCATATATTGAGGCCTTGGCTCATGCCTAGAAGAAAATTTTCATCTGGAGGCCCTGGTCGACCAAACCTTAATTTGGTGACACAGGCGATCTTGAGGCTTGATCCACTTGGAATGTTGCAACTTTGTGCTTAATTATTGATGTGGGAGTCCCCTTGATCCTTTGTGGGTGTTTGAGAGGATAGACAAGTTGAAGATCATGTCATTTCTTGATTAATCCTTTGTCTAAGTGCTCTGAGAGGGCTCAAAACCCTACTTCTTGATTGTGGTGACTACTCAACCATCTTTGAGGAGACTGATAAGGCATAAAAGTACATCCACATTGTGGTGATAATTTACACAATTAAAGGAAATCTTGGTGGTAAAATTTTGGGGTATGACACTTTCCACTTGCGTATCAATCACATTCCCATTGACAGAAAAATAAACACGGATATCAAGTAGGAAAAGTAGTATATATATAGTATGTAGAAAATTTCTAACAACCTAGACCTCTTAGGAATTCTAATCCTAGTCCTAGACAGACAAAATGAGCTCCCCAACAGAGTCTCCATTTTCCTGTAGCGTGCAAATTTTTTCGGTGACGCGACCACCATATCTCCATGGGTTTCTCCTTACCGCAATAGTGGGGATTGGGATGCTACTTTCTGATTTATTATTTATCCTGTGAAGCTGGAAAGGAAAGGAAAGCTATCTAAAACTAAACTTGCACGTAAATTTTTAACTGAACAAATGCTTAAGAGATTGGGGAGTTTGGGGTCAGGTTATACAATGAGGAGTTGTCAATTACTCATCCTATATGTGGTTATCCACAGGTTGTTAGCAATTTTCCTTACTACTTTCTACTTACTGGTGTTTATCTTTTGTGGGTTGGGAAAGTTTCCTTTTTTGGGAGGTTTTTTTTTAGAGAGATAGAGAGAGAGAAAGAGAGAGTTTTTGATGATTTTGGAAAGGTACTGGACCTAAGTTTTTGATTGGTGTGCTCACTAAGATTTCGCAATCTTATTCATACGTATTCCCGTTAAAGAAAACAGGGAAATCAGAGCAATCGGAGTTCCTCCTATTCTATCGGAGGAAATTTGTTTTGGTGTCTTGTTCAAAGCCCAAGATTGAAGCTAAATGAGTATTTGTGTCTTGTTCAAAGCCCAAGATTAAAGCTAAAAGGTTTGACTGAGAGAGAATTTGTCATCTCTAAAGGGAGACATCTCGTCTGTTTATCACAACTGTTGGGTGACTAATTATAAAGGATAATTACTTTAACTAGGATATGTGAATCCAGGAATGCCATAATTTCCTTTATGAGGGATTTGTCCTGAAGGAGAAAACTTTAACTCAGTGTTGAGCAATGCCATTTTTCCTTAGGAGTCTTTCATGCTAAGAGAGGGGCAGTGGCATGGATGTAAATAATCTAGAGGCTTTTCGCTTACAGCAATTAGATGAGAGAGATTTACCAGGATAAAAGATGGACGACAACTTGGATTTCTGAATCAACAAGTGTGCCACTTACAGCAGTTATCTGGGATTAGGGTTTGTTTTGAATGTGTGATATACAGAGAAATGACTTCCTACAGAGAGGTTTTAATTTCCTCTGCGGGGATGGTGGTTTTTGTATGTGCCATGATCAAAGCCCAAGGTTGAATCTAAGAGATTGATTGACTCCACTAGGGAAGTCCTTAGACAAAGCCTAAGAGGAGGCTGGAAAAGACTGACTCAACAAACAAGTGTTTATCTGTCTTGTACAAAGCCCAAGATTGAGGCTAAAAGAGAATTATATCTTTTGGGGATATCATTTTACAAAGCCAAAAAAGAGGCTGAAAGGAATTGTTTTTCCGGGGAATATTTTGTTTGTCTTGTACAAAGCCCAAGATTGAGGCTAAAACGGGTTTTTGATTCCACTAGAGAATATTTGTAGGTGTCTTGTACAAAGCCCAAGATTGAGGCTAAAAGGGGAAACTGACTTTACTGGTGAGTATGATTTGTCTTGTACAAAGCCTAAGATTGAGGCTAAAAAGAGGATTCACTCTGCTTAGGGAGATTTTATATGTGTCTTGTACAAAGCCCAAGATTGAGGCTGAAAGATATTGACTCAGCTGAAGATATTTATGCGTATCTTGTACAAAGCCCATGATTAAGGCTGAAAAGAGACCAATTGATTCAACAAGAGAGTGTTTTTTATTTGACTCAACAAGAGAGTGTTTTTATTTATCTTGTACAAAGCCCAAGATTGAGGCTAAAGGAGATTGACTAAACAAGAAAGTGCTGAAAAGGTGATTGACTTAACAAGAGAGTGCTGAAAAGGTGATTGACCCAATAAGAGAGTGTTGTAAACGTGATTGACTCAATAAAAGAGTGCTTTAAGAAAGAATATTGACTCAACAAAAGAGTGCCTTTGAGGCTAACTCTACATAGGAAAATCATTATACAAAGCCTAAGAGGAGGATACCTTCTGCTGAGGATTATTGAGATCCCGAGGCAGGTCCAAAGTGGGGAATCAACTCTTGTTAAGGATTACAGAACAGTTGAAATATCAGATGCCTTGAGGTTCTGTTAGGCTAGTGTTATACTGATGATAAGCTGACCCTAGCTAGGGAAATTTAGGATGAAAGACTGAGTTTTAAAACCCATGGGTTTTAACTCTACTGGAAATTGATTAAATGACCAAGGTTTCTCCTGTGTTTGTAGGGAACTTGAGAATGTCTTTGAGATCTAAAAGGAGATTAGATTGTCCAAGTCTACTGGTATGGAAGAGTTTATCTTTGTATGATGCCCAAGAGGAGGCTGGTGCTTTAAGGGATGAGAATCAATCCTAAAATTGGTCTGAGATTTTGACTCTTTAGAAAGACTGCTCTAATAAAGGATGACTAAGTTTTGTCCTATACCTTTAAGAGGTCTTCAGGGTCCTTGTATTAAGCCTAAGAGAAGGCATGAGAACTTCTAAGAAGCCTGAGGATCCTTGTACAAATCCCAAGAGGAGGTTGGGATGCTTTTAGGAAGCCTGTGGGTCCAAACCTAAGAAAAGTTCAAGAAAAGTTTCACCGAGAATAATCTTTTCTTTAGTGAACAGTTCTAGGGTTTGAAGAAATTCAAGAGAGGTTTCACCGGGAATTAATCCTCTCTGGGGAAATGAATTTCTTTGACACTTCTAATAGTGACAGTATGAGAAAAGTTTCACCGAGAATAATGCCTTTCTTTGTTCCATATTGTATAAGCCCAAGAGGAGGCAAGACTGTATTTGGAAATTCCTATGGGGAACTAGTTTTGACTGTGTTGAAAAAGTGACCACTGGCTTTATCTAGTTCTAGACCTAATTGTCTGGGAAAACTCTAAGCAGATAATATATAGGCATATATATAGCGATGAAATATATATTGTATGTAAAAGAGGGTAGAAGGACTTACAGGTGAGCAAGCTTCCCCGCACAAAAAAAATAATATATATATGTGCAAGTATCTAAAAGAAAGTTGTTTAAAACTTACAGGTGAGGAAGCTTCCATTGTAACAGTTGTATGGTTAGTTGTTCAAGAAATTAAAGAAAGTTTTGATGACAACTATGAGTTTGAACCTAAATCAAAATGGAAAGTTGTTTTTGAAAAGATTGGGGCTTACACTTAAGGAGAGGCCCAGATGAAAAACAGCAATCGAACCGTTAATCTGAAAATTATATCGGGACTTATACAACGACTGAGGTCCAAAAAGATTTTCTGTACAAAGGGATGGGTCTTACAACTCAAGGAGAGGCCCAAAGTGTTTGAAAAAGAAAAGAAATGGGACTTACAACATATGGGTAGGCCCGGTTGAATTTGTTTTAAAATGGTGATCGCGCCGAGATTTTTGAAAACACAGTGGGACTTATACAATGACTGAGGCCCAAAGTGTTTTGAAAAAGGTTTCTGAGGGTGAAAATAATCAAAACCCTAATTTGATTTTAAAATGTATTTTAATTGAATAAAAATTCAATTAAAATGCTCAAAATTATCAAACATGTGTAAAAAAACAAGTTGTGATCTTGGGTTAATTTTTGAAAAATCATGTTTCATTCTTAGAAGGATTTGAAAATCATTTGGATTTGCCAAAATCAAGAGAAAGAAATATTTTTAAATGTTTAAAAACAAATAAAAACATAATTCTTTACAAAAATACTAAATATATGAAATAAATAATATTTTTGTGAAATTTTTGTAGAATAAAATATTTTAACATTTTTGGGAATTTTCAAAAAAAGAACCAATAAAAAATAATTAAAATTGAGAGAGAAATTAATTAATAAAAACCATAAAATATATGAAAAATAGAAAAATATGGCAAAATGGAAAAAATGGTGTGGGTGGGTGTTGAACCCACGACCTCTTAGCCAAACACACATGCGCGCCACCACTGGGGTGGTGATACATCCGTGTATCAAATCCACCCCATGAATATATGAGAGTGCCTTGTTTTTAGGCCTGGCCCTTACCCAAGGCAAGGCCTGATTTTAGGCCTCTTGCGTGAAGGCTCTAACTTTCTCATTTCTCCATGGATTTGGACAAAATTTAGGTGTATCCTGCATAGAATTTCACGAGGAATCCAATGGTGCCCTTGGAATTTTCAGAAAATGTTTCCATTTGAAAATCCGATAGTGATTTCAAAATATGCCTAAATTTGCATGTTCTATGCTATCTCATCATACAGGCAGTAATAGCATGGTAAATTGGTTCAAACACAACATATATGATATGTATGAGGGGTCCATGATCAATGGACCTCAAAGCAATGCATGATTTAGAGAGTTCAAGTTATGATGCACTTACCTCTTGAAGCTTCTTGTGCTATCTCTCAAGTTCCTTGTGCCAGAAGCAATTCAATGCTTTGAACACTCTTGATTAATCCCTTAGAAGCTTTTAGGATGATCAAAACCAGCTGGAATCCTCAGGAACAAGAATTGGCTCTTTCTTGCAAAAGGGGCAAAAGTGACCAAGATAGTAACTCTCTCAAATGGTGTTCCAGATGAGGGAAACCAATTGGGACAGTTTGAGGATGATATTTGGAGTGTGTTTGAGGCCTGGTTTTGTTTTGGAAGTGACTGAATCAAGACATGACTTGAAAAATGTAGAAAAGTCAATTTTTTAGGTTTTGGAGGTTGACTTTCTGATTTTGGTGTTTCAAATCAAAGGTGAGTGTTTGAGCATTTAGATATGACATATTGGATGTGTTTGGATCATGAGCAATGGTGGAATTGCTCTCTAACTCAAAAACTCATAGATGACTTGTAAAAGAAGGCATTTTGGCCTAAAGAGAGGGATTTTGAGGAAAGCATCAGTTGTAGTGCTTTGGTGTACTCAAACTGATAACAAATGAGCTCTATTTATAGTAGAGCAAGTTTGTTTTACCAACAATAGTGAATGGCAACTGGTACAGGCCTTTGGCCAATGTTGATCCAAGGGAATCTTTAGTCTCCTATAGCCATTGACTTAAGGTTAGGGCACAAGCCTATGGTCCTTTGATTCAGAGGTGAATCTTGACTCATTCAGTTAGGAATGTCTCAGTCCATGCCACCTTGATGCATCCATTGAATGCTTGGAAACAAAATTGGAGTCTTGTAGCTTTTTAGCCTTTTTAGGGCACTCATGGCTACATGTAGTTCCTTGGACTTGAGAGGTTTGTGGATCAGATCTTTTCACTTGGACATTATCCTCTAATGTGTCCAAATGGATGACATGGCTTGAAGTTGTCCAAATTAGCTAACTCGAGAAAAATGCACAAAACCTGCCTTGTAAAAATCAGTTCATGATGCCATGTTCCAAGGGTTGTATCTCCCTACTCAAATTGAATTTGGATATGATCTGGTACTTGTTGGAAAGCCCTCATGGCATACTTCAACTTTGATGTTCACCAATGGACCTGGTTTGGCTTGGATACAGGTGAAAAATGTCCCTACATTTTGAAAAGAGTAAGGCAAATTCTGACTTTTTAAAAATTTCACTAAGTGTTGGAAAAAGTGTCATTTTCATGTTTTTGTGATTTTGATCAAATCCGTAACTCAAAATCCATAACTTTGCAAGGTCATAACTCCTAAACCACAAGGCCTTTTTCTCCCATTTAAAGCTCAAATAAAAGTCCATCTGACATACTTTAAAAGTGTCAAATACAAGAGATTCCAAATCTTGTGACACCTCCTCATGTACTTGTAGAAGTCGGATTCTATGTCAACCAATAGTACCCTGCTCTTAGAATTTTTCTCGCCATTGTGTGTCCGTTGGCATGTGTGCCAAAGGATCCTTAATGAATTTCTTTTATCAGCATGTTTGCTTCTGGTCTGTATACACATCGGAGCAAGATCATGTCGAAGTTTCTCTTATAAAGTGTATCTCTGCTCAGAAAGAAGTTGCCTGCTAGCCTTCTGAGGGTTTTTCTGTCTTTTCTGGATGCCCCAGGTGGGTACTCTTGTTTCTGAAGGAAGCACTTGATATCGTGATACCAAGGTTTGTCGTCTATAACTGCTTCAATCGCGAAGATGTAAGTGGGCCGTTCAAGGCACATTACGTCGATCTTAGGTATGTCATTCCATTGACCTACACTAATCAGGGAGGAGAGGGTGGCTAACGCAACAGCCATGTGGCTCTCTTCACGAGGGATATGATGAAACTCGATTCTATTGAAGAATGGTAACAACCTTCTCGTGTAATCTTTATAAGGAATTAATCATGATTAGTATGTGTTCCAATCTCCTTTGATCTGATTGATAACCAGGGCTAAGTCGCCATATACATCCAAGTTCTTGATCCTTAAGTCGATCGCTTCTTCGAGACCCATAATACAAGCTTCGTATTCGGCCTCGTTGTTTGTACACTTGAATGTCAGTCGGGTAGTGAAAGGAATATGGGTACCCTGAGGTGTTATGATAATTACCCCATTGGAAACCTGGTTCTGGCCTTTCACTAGGTAGCAGTTCATCGCAATCTTTCATTTTTGAATACATGCCATCTTCGTCTGGGAAGTCAAATCCGACTGATTCCTGATCGTCAATCGGTGTATGAGCCAAATGATCTGCTAAAATACTTCCTTTAATAGGTTTTTGAGCATGGTACTCAACGTCGTATTATGATAACAACATCTCCCAACGGGTTATATTGGAGAAGCCGTTTGGCTGCCCAAGCCAAAGCACAACAAGTTTTCTCAAGCATAGTGTATCGAGTCTCGCAGTCGGTGAATTTCTTGCTTAAGTAGTAAATGGCAGACTCTTTCCTTTTGGTTTCGTCTTGTTGGCCAAGCACACAACCCATTGAGTCTTCTAAGACTGTTAGGTAGATGATTAGTGGTCTTCCTTCCACTAGGGGTGATAGAATCAGTGGGTTCAACAGGTATTCCTTGATACTGTTGAAGGCGGTTTGGCAGTCTTCTGTCCAAACGCAGTCCTGATTCTTTTTGAGTAATTTGAAGATTAGCTTACATGTTGCGGTCATGAGGAATATAAATCTGGAAATGTAATTCAAACGTCTCAGGAATCCCCTGACTTGTTTTTCAGTCTTTGGATAAGGCATTTCTTGAATGGCCTTGACCTTGTCAGGATCAACCTCAAATACTTTTTGGTTGACGATGAACCCTAAAAGTTTCCCTGAACGGACACCAAATGTGCACTTGTTGGGAATCAAATGAAGTTTGTATTTTCTCAACCGCTCGAATAGCATTGATATGTGGGTCACATGCTCCTCTTCTATCTTCGATTTGGCAATCATATCATCGACATATACCTCGATTTCTTTGTGTATCATGTCATGAAACAGAGTAGTCATGGCCCTTTGATAGGTGGCCCCGACGTTATTCAAGCCGAACGGCATTACCATGTAACAAAAAGTGCCCCATGGGGTGATGAACGAAGTTTTCTCCATGTCTTTCGGTGCCATTTTGATTTGATTATAGCCCGAGAATCCATCCATGAAGGAGAATACTTTGAACTTTGTTGTACTGTGAACCAGCATGTCTATGTGTGGTAAGGGAAAGTCATCCTTTAGACTGGCTTTGTTCAAATCCCTGTAGTCTATGCACATTCTGACATTTCCATCCTTTTTCGAAACTGGTACTATGTTGGCCAACCATTGAGGATATTCTGATGTGGCGAGGAAATCCTCGTCAATCTATTTCTGTACTTCCTCTTTGATTTTGATGGCCATGTCTGGATGAGTCCGTCTCAACCTTTGTTATACCGGCGGACATTCTGATCTTAACGGTAGATGATGTTCCACGATGCTGGTATCCAACCCTGGTGTTGCAGTGAGAATCGGATAACAAGCTATTAATTAACTTGCATCACAAAACTTTGAAATTCACCACCGACTTTGATTTATCCAAAGGAAAGGTTCAAGATCGAGAAAACCTAAAGGGGGGAGATCTAAGGTTTGGGGGTTGGTTATACTAAGGGAAGGTATTAGCACCCTATGTATTTGTAGTACTCTACAGGAACCTCTTGTTTAAGTTGATGTTATCTCTTACTCATTTGCTAAGGGTGTTATGCTAAAGGTTGAAACCCTAGGGGTTAGTATCTAAGTATACTCGTAAAGACGTCGCGTCTTGTGCCTACGTATCCTGACGGGAGTGGAATTAGAGTAACCGTAGTTCACCTAACTAAAGGATGAATGAGGAACCATTGACTATGGCCAAAGTTCCAAGGGGAAATGAGTATGAGCTCATTTTAGAGTTCACGATAACTCTCTAAATCTAAGTTATAGGGGGAAAGTGAGTTCTCATGATGGTAAGAGTCACATAGAGTTCAAAACTCTAACCTATTGTTAAGTTATGATTCCATGGCTCTCATGAGGCCAAGAAAAAGGATAAGCTCTTATGAGGCTAAGGTAGGGTGGTTTGTTTAGTGACTCATGAGTCAATTTAGGAGGACTTTCCTTTGGAATGGGGGAAGATAACAGTTTTAAAATTACTATGAAATAAAGAGCTATACGAATTTAATATGATGATGTAACAAGATATAAACAAGATATTAAGGTGAAACAAAGTTTATCATCATACAAGGTTGAAATTAAATACATTAAACAATGCTTAAACAAAATAAACAAGGATAACATAATAAAATGGTGCAATAAAAACCCTAAAATAATTTCCAACTTCAACATTAATAAAAGCCATGAAGATTAAATATTTTCAACCATTTCTTTTTATATTCAACAAGTGAATCCAATTAAAAACAATTAGCAAAAAGAATGGAAGAAAAAGGATGGAAGACAAATAAGTTATGAAGGTTTGAAATGTAGTGCATAAACTTAAAAGAAAATAAAATAATCATGTGGTAAAAATAAAGGGAAAGGCCCTCCTAGGGATTGAACCCAAGACCATGCGCATGCAGACCTAAAACCAAAGCCAACTGAACCATGCGCGCGTTCTGAACATATAATGGTAGCAGTAACATATATGTAAAGCGAAGCAAATTAGAAAAATAAAATAAAAGGACTGGGGCGAGTGGGATTCGAACCCCAGTCCCAAGGGTCAAAGGCGAGTATGTATGTGTGTGCTTGCCACCGGGGTGGCTGTTTCATCTGTTATAAAACATGACTTAATAAATATAAAACCCTTCATGCGTGCGTAAATCAAAGTAAACAATGCAAACCCAACTCATATAACAGCCCATACATTATGTCACTCCCTCAATTATGCAGACAATTATCAACCAACAAGGACATAAACATTTGATCAAATTCTCAACAACATATGAATTACCAAATAAATGAAATACTAAACAAAGCCAAAACATTCAAACCAAGCATCCAAGCAAGTTCTCACTTTGGTAATGCAAACATACAGCAAGAACAAAGAAACAATTTTGAGTATATGGTGTAACAGATCTAAACACAAACATTGCACAAAGGTTCAACGAACAACATGACGCATTCATTGAAATCCATGGAAGGACATGGCTTAGATGTATCTAAATGAACACTCATGTGGATTAGGGGTCAAAACAGCATGGCAACAGATTGAGTTTCATGAATATCAGAATATTTCAAGACTTAACATGCTGAATAAAAGAAAGCACAGTTGTTTTAGGAGCATACATGTATCATATAGTTAATTGACCAAAGGGCAAGAAATGCAATAAAACAAGGTAGCAGTATCATTCACTCAAAGTAATAGCATGGTGATACATTGGAAAATACATGGTTAAAGTATGATATGGTCAGTTTTAATAACATGATTTTAATACAGCAGCCCAAGCATGTTAATATGCGTGTTAATAGGGTGATGACATCAAAGTAAAACATCCACAATAACAACATTCAGTGTAGACAAGCAACAAAGTCATTTAGAGCAATTATGGTTCAAAAGGCAATAAGTTCAAAAGATTAAATGCACACTAATGCTAGCATACTAGTCAAATAACAAGATCCCTATGTCATGAGATATGGAATATAGCAGCAGACAAAACTTCAGAATAGATGGCATATGAGGCATGGTAACAGTTCATACATCAAGGCCAGATTATAGGTACACAAACTAAACACAATGTCAAGGAAAGTTTGCATTTAAACCTACTAACATGATGGTAAAAGACATAGGTTCATGGCATTTTGGGTTCACAAAGATGTCATAGAACATAGGCTCAAACAGAATTCGTACATATCAAATAACAGTTTGGCAAGAATATCACATAAAGGCAACATCCTGATAGACAAGGGCCAATACATGTATTCAGAGGAAAATAAGACACAAGGCATGACAGCATAGCAACAAGTTTACTCAAGTAATGTCATTCAAAACAAGCAGTGGCATGGCATGGTGAAAACAAATACTTGTTGCACTAATATTCAATGGATATAAAAACAAACTTAAAGGCATGGATCAAAACCAGTTCAGATTTAAGGTAAAAGTCATTCCAATGGTCATGAAGTAAAGACATATCAAAGCTATGATCAAGTATTATCAGTGGTACTCAAGACAATTATTTAGACAGTCAAAGACTCAGAGCAATGCAGAGCAAGAATGTGCACATAGTTCTATGGTAGCAAGTATATGGTACCAAGACAAATACTTCAAAAGATTCAACCTTCAATACAACCAAGGCTACATAGTATACAAGTAGATCAACAATCATATTTGAACACTTTAAAGGCTTCATATATAAGTACAACATACTGACAGTAGTGGCATATGGACAGCACAAGTTTCACACATAGTAAGGCAATACCCAACATGGATTCTAGGTTTACAAATTGGTCATAAATCATAGAGGCAGCAAAGCAAAGATGGCATATTATGTATCAAAAACTGGTAGAACAAAGATAAGCATGCTTGGTAAAAGATTTCTGAACCTATCACAGCAGCAAGTAAACACAACGAGTAAACTTTCAGAGTGCATTTAGTTATTCAATTCTAACAGGACAGCAGTCTTAGATGAATCAATTTCAAGCATACCAACAAATAACCAAGTCATAAGATAATGCACAACTCCAAACAAATGATGAAGTGTTTACAAGCACATGGTTAGAACAAAACTTAACTTAAAAGCTAACAACAGGTCTCAAGTTAAACAAGTCAAACACCAAGCATTTTAGTAATTCAAACACCAAACATCAAGCACATAAGTCAGCAAAGATCATGCCATGGTAGAGTGGTGCATATCAAAATGTAGACACATACATGAATACCAAAAGTGTCAACCTAAATACAACAAGCATCAACAATAACAAAGTTTTGGATACAAAACAAGGCCATGATTTTAAGTATACAAAATGATCATCCATTGATGATGGCAGAAAAAGAACACTAGTCGCATTTAATGAAAGTAACTTAGCAACATTCAATCAAGCATTGATAGACAGGTTTACTAAATCATAAAATACACGAGCATCTCAGAAACAGGGGTGGACTAAAATTCAAGAATCTCTCAACTCAAAATAACATCCAAGCATCTAGACATACATAGGTAAGTTAACATTTCTATCCATCTAAGTTTAACAGTACAACACCAAACTGAAACCTTATATGCTTATAGCCAGTTAATGAACAAAACCAATGCACTATCATCTTGATGATATCTCAAGCATAATAACTTAGAACAAAAGGCAGCATACATGTCTATCTCAACACATCAGCAAAGCAAATGAAATCATCCTACTTCATGATATCAAGCCATGCACAGAAAGTACAGATTCAAATACACATTAGCAAGTTATAGATGTGTGAAAAACAACATAAAGAACATTAAAACAGTTATGATTGAGATATGGTATGATGATATCAGTTGAGCATGAATATTAAAATGGAAGGTGTGGTTACCAAGTGGAGTAATATCCACTGCACCTTCAAATGGTGTGCTAAAAGCTCTCCTTTCTAAACTAGCAAGACTCCAAGGCCTTTCTCATTTTCCTTGCTCATGGAATTCAAAAACTCAGAGACTTTAGAATATTTTGTGAGAATTATTGGTGATTTTCAAGTGCTGGGATGACCTCCTTTTATAGGCTGAGCAGATTGGCTTTGGTTCCTTGAGACCAATGGACAAACACATGGTATGCTGAGTAAGTAATTAGGGTTTGCAACGACCTATTTTCAAATTCAAATCCGGTCAATTCTTGGAGACAAAAACGCTTCCTCTGTTGCACAAGTACCTCAGAGATGCAGGGCATGTTTCATGATTTTGTGTATTGCTAAAAACCTCCTTCTTTGTTGTCATAGGATTGGGTATCAAATGAGGAAATGGTTGGGATTCCATGAATATTTCTGCAGGCGAGGGCAGTTCTTATGCTGAACCAAGTAAATCTTCAGAGCAACTTTTAATGAACCCAGGCATGAGAGCTCAAAAGGGAAATGATTTAGAGATTTCAAAAATTAAAAGCGCGCCAAGGATTATCAGTTGTAGTAATTGTTGAACTGGATATGATTTGTCTTGGAATGAATTTTCTTCTTCTTTCTATTAAAACACGAAGACATGAAGGAAGAGACGAAAATGTTTTGGTCACTTTGCTCCATGCCAAGCCACGCGTCAGCCTCTCATTGGCTGAAGGAAATGAGTTGAAAAGTCAAAACTACATTGCACGACTCCCATTGGTCATCACCGAGTGATTTCTCTTATTTCCAACATCATTTTCGTAACATTGATTTTGTAACATAAATGGGCTTATGAGATGGGCTTAAGAACAAATGCCTTTAAGACTTGGTCTTCTCTTCTTTTTAGTTAGAAAAATAAAAAGAAAATGGTTTGAAAAAAAAATAAATGGCCTAGAAAATAAAATAAATAATAGGTGAATTTTGGTAGGTGAAATGGTTATGGTTTAGGAAAATTGATATTGACAAATAGAAATGAAATTGGATAAAAATTTGGTTACCGGATGACTAATGAAATTAGTTTGGAACTAAGAATATCAATTGAAAAGGGAACATTAAGGGTGAATAAAGTGGATAAAAATATCCTGGAGAGGGTTATAAAGATATCTCTTTGAACATGAGAAACTTGATTCAGTGCTCCAACCAAAATCTTGACTGATCAACCCTTGAATCCTCTTGAAATAAGACCTAATTCACAAATGAAACAAACACAAACAAAACCTGGTAATAGGGTTAGCTATGCAACATGATTGGCCTAAGATGACATGCAAAAGATCAATGGATCTAAGGGTAAAATTTGGGGTACCACAGTTGCCCGTATTTAAATATCTTCACCGGATGACATGAGAGATGAAAAATCCTCATGAAATCATGGTGAAAGATATTTAAATACAGATAACCGAAAATTTTGCCCTTAGATGCAAAGATATGAAATGCTACTAAGTATGATGATATGATGCCATGACAGTTCAAAGATGCAGATAAAACAAGACACCAAAAGACAAAAAGAAAGTAAACAAACACAAGTGAGCCCAAAGAGGAAGGATGAAGGTTAGTATCCATGAGGAAAACTCACTGAGGATACAGGTTAACCAACAAAAGAGACTCACTGGGGAGACTCCGAGGAAACACCGGGGATAGAAAAATAAAGGGGAAACTCCTACAGGTCCTCACTGGAGATAAAAGCCAGAAAGGTATTCTCTACTGGGGAAAAATCCAGGGAGATGGACGACAAGTTCATATGTGACCTGACGACACTGGGAAAAAAAAGACACCTTCTTACTGGGCATGGAACCAGAAAGAATACATGATCCACCGGGGATCAGTTTGAAATAAAAGGATAGACACTCGTTAAAAGAGATTTCCTAGGATTTTCTATTACTGAAGAGTTCAAACGGGGTCTTCAAGAAAAACCAGAAAAGACAAGGACGAACTCTGCGCGCCAAATGATGAAAGGCACCTGGATTTTAATCGGGAATAAGGTTAATGAGCCAAGATTGGACTCTAGTATTCATATGAATTGGTTAAGATAACAAATGATTTACTTTATGAGGAAAACTAGTATGAGCTAATTTTTTTATTTGGTTTTAGGTTCACATCTGACCAAGGTTCAAACAACTGGTTCACGATAACCTGAAGTTTAGGTTCACATCTGACCTAGTTTCAAACAACGGGTTCACGATAACCTGAAGTTTAGGTTCACATTTGACCTAGTTTCAAACAACGGGTTCACGATAACCTGAAGTTTAGATTCACATCTGACCTAGTTTCAAACAACAGATTCACGATAACCTGAAGTTTAGGTTCACATCTGACCTGGTTTCAAACAACAGATTCACGATAACCTGAAGTTTAGATTCACATCTGACCTAGTTTCAAACAACGGGTTCACGATAACCTGAAGTTTAGGTTCACATCTGACCTGGTTTCAAACAAAGGGTTCACGATAACCTGAAGTTTAGGTTCACATCTGACCTGGTATCAAATAACATATTCACGATAACCTGAAGTTTAGGTTCACATCTGACCCAGTTTCAAACAACAGGTTCACGATAACCTGAAGTTTAGGTTCACATCTGACCTGGTTTCAAACAATGGGTTCACGATAACCTGAAGTTTAGGTTCACATCTGACCTGAAATAAACAATGCCAGCAATTACTAGATTTTAAGTATCCATATGAGGAGATTGAGTATCAGATAGATCGGTATCGAGGTTGCAGGTTAGACTTCCTGGGGAATACTGCACAAAGAGTTAAAATCTGGCGTACAAAGGTGAAAACCGGACGCAAGCAAAGCAAAGACAAAAGATCCCAAGACCAGTAAAAAGGGAAAAAGAGAGAGAGAGAGAAGGACCTCGCAAACAAAACACCCAAAATGCAAAGATGCTCAATGTTATGGTATGATACGAATGCTCAATGATATGCAAGAAACAAACTCAAACAAGAGATGACGGACAGGGGACCGCAAAAGGAAATACACCGTGCCCACTACAAGGAATCGCACTGAAATATGAATAAGTAGTCAGTCTTGAAGCCAAAGTGAGAACATCCTTACTTTGCTGGGGAATCACATTTTCAACAAACATTTGTGAAGATACTGGTGAGAAGTCCTTGGTATTAGTGGTCAGCCACCATTGAAATGTTTAATTCAGGGAAGTATTGCCAATCCTCTTTTAGTGACAAAGAAAGGAGAATTCAAAGTTTTCGAAACATTTTCCGCTTTTAAAACTATTATTAATGAATAAGTGAAGTTTTGCATAATAAGGAAAATATCAGAGTAATGATAAATGTCAAACAAAAAATGGCTCAAAATTCTGATTTTATTAGAATGGTAACTTGCCAATAGCAAAGTCCCATGGATCATTACAATTGAAAAATGGAAATTTGGGAAAGGATTACATCATATTCAATGACCACTACCATCCCTAATGATTAAAAGTCCTAGAATTCTTTGCTGCTGATGCGGACAAGTGGGCTTGGATTTTCAGGCGTAATATTTTCGTACTGAGTCGGCATTTACAGGGTGTGCGAGTTGTTCACTGTCCATTGTTGTGAGGAGTAAAGAACCTCCTGAGAACACAGTTTTACCACAAATGGACTCTCGTAGTTGGGTGCCCATTTTCCACAAGAGTCCCTTTGAGATGGCAGAATCTTCTTGAGTACAAGCTCTCCTTCTCGAAATTCCCGAACGCGAACTTTCTTGTCAAATGCTCTCTTCATCCTTTTCTGATACAGATACCCATGAAACATGGCAATCAGTCATTTTTCGTCGATGAGGTTCAGTTGATCGTATCTCTCTCTGACCTACTCCGCTTCATCAAGCTTAGTTTCCATCAGGATTCTCAGAGATGGTATCTCTACTTCAAAGAGGAGGACCGCATCCATTCCATATACCAGAGAAAAAGGGGTTGCCCCTGTTGAGGTTCAAACCAAAGTTTTGTATCCGTGCAAAGCAAATGGTAACATTTCGTGCCAGTCCTTATATGTCTTGACCATCTTCTACAGGATCTTCTTGATGTTTTTGTTAGCAGCTTCGACAGCTCCGTTCATCTTGGGACGGTAAGGTGAAGAATTGTGATGCTCTATCTTGAAATTATCACATAACTCTTTCATTTTCTTGTTATTCAGATTTGTCCCATTGTCGGTTATGATCTTGTTGGGGATTCCATAACGACTGATGATATTGTTTTTGATGAAACGAGCAACCACTTGCTTGGTCACATTGGCGTAGGAAGCGGCTTCAACCCACTTAGTAAAATAATCAATGGCCACTAGAATGAAACGATGGCCATTAGAAGCTTTCGGTTCAATAGCTCCAATCATGTCAATGCCCCACATAGAGAAAGGCTACGGGGATGATAAAACATTCAGCAATGTCGGAGGAACATGCATCTTGTCAGCATAGATCTGGCACTTATGACACTTTCTGGCGTATTGGATACAATCAGCCTCCATAGTCAACCAACAATATCCAGCTCTCAAGATCTTCTTAACCATGGCATATCCATTGGCGTGAGTTCCAAAGGCTCCTTCATGAATATCATGAATCAACAGGTCTTCTTCTCGCTTGTCAACACATCTTAGCAGGACCATGTCATGATTCCTCTTGTAAAGTACATTATTGCTGAGGAAAAACTTGGATGACAATCTTCGCAAAGTCTTCTTATCAAGACTAGAAGCATTGGCAGGATAGTCTTGAGTCTTCAGATAATTCATGATGTCGTGAAACCACGATTTTCCATCTAACTCTTCTTCAACTGACTGGAAATAAGCGGGTTCGGTCTTGCGTTCGATATTGATGAGAGGTGCTTCATTGAAAAATATGACTTGCCACATTGAAGCTAACATGGCCAGGGAATCAGCTATGTGATTTTCAGTGCGAGGCACATGACGGAAAGGGATTTCATCAAAGTACTTAATCAATTCCATAATGTAAGCACGGTATGGAATGATCTTTTCATCCTTAGTTTCCCATTCACCCTTGACTTGGTAAATGACTAAGGGAGAATCACCCATGACTTCGAGAATATTGATTCCAAGATCAATTGCAGCTTCTAGACCCAAAATACATGCTTCGTACTCGGCAATATTGTTCGTGCATCCAAAGTCCAACCTTGCTGTGAAAGGGGTATAACCGCCATCAGGGTTTATCAATACAACACCTACACCATGTCCTTTGAAATTGGAAGAACCATCAAACATCATTTTCCATCTAAAACCGGGTTTAGAACCTTCATCAGGGCCCGGCTCTTCACAATCTTTTACTACCATGATGTCTTAATCTGGGAAATCAAACTTGAGAGGTTCATAATTTTCAACAGGCTGATCCGCAAGGTACTCTGATATACACTTCCCTTGATAGCCTTCTGAGGAACATATTGGATATCATATTCTGACAATAGCATATGCCAACGGGCAAGTCTTCCTGTATGAGCAGGCTTCTCAAAGATGTACTTTATTGGATCCATTTTCGAAATCAACAAAGTAGTGTGACATATCAAATACTGCCTCAAACGTTTGGCGGCCCATGCTAAAGCACAACAGGTTTTCTCAATCAGTGAATAACGGCTTTCGCTATCAACGAACTTTTTGCTCAAGTTATAAATGGCATGCTCTTTGCGACCAGTTTCATCATGTTGGCCTAATACACAACCCATGGATCCTTTTAACACAGTCATCTACATGAAGAGGGGTCTTCCGGGAACAGGAGGAACCAGGACGGGTGGTTCTTGTAGATAGTTCTTGAGTTTTTCAAAAGCTTGTTGGCAATCAGAATTCCATTCTACAGTCTGATCTTTGCGGAGTAATTTGAAGATTGGTTCACAAATAGGAGTCATGTTTGATATAAATCTGGATATGTAGTTCAAACGACCCAGAAATCCTCTTACTTGAGATTCGGTCTGCGGAGCTGGCATCTCTTGAATGGCTCAGACCTTGTCAGGATCTACTTCAATTCCTCTTTGATTGACGATAAAACCAAGCAACTTTCCTGACCTAACACCGAAAGTACATTTGGCTAGATTCAACTTCAGCTGATATTTCTGGAGTCTCTTGAATAACTTTAAAAGATGGTCCAAATGTTCCTCTTCGCTCTGAGATTTAGCAATCATATCATCCATGTATACTTCAATTTCCTTGTGGATCATGTCATGGAATAAGGTCACCATAGCCCTCTGATAAGTTTCCCCTGCGTTTTTCAAACCAAGGGGCACGACTTTGTAGCAGTAGGTTCCCCATGGAGTGATGAATGTAGTTTTATCCATATCAGCTGGGTCCATTCTGATTTGATTGTAACCGGAGAAACTGTCCATGAAGGAGAAGACTGTAAACTTGGCTATATTATCCACAAGAGTGTCGATATGCGGTAGGGGAAGATCATCTTTGGGACTAGCTTTGTTGAGATCCCTGTAATCTACGCACATTCGCACTTTACTATTTTTCTTCATTAGTGGCACGATGTTGGCTACCCATTCTGGATATTTTGAAACTGCCAGGAAACCTGCATCCAGTTGTTTCTTAACCTCATCTCTGATTTGGAGAGCCATATCAGGTCAACTTCTACGGAGCTTCTGTTTCACAGGATGACATTCAGGCTTGAATGGTAGCTTATGAACTACTATGTCTGTATCCAATCCAGGCATGTCTTGATAAGACCAAGCAAACACATCTACATATTCTTCCAAAAGCAGTACTAGCCGTTGTCTAATTTCTGCCCCAAGTGTTGCCCCAATCTTGACCTCTTTCTTCCTTTCTTCAGTGCCAAGATTGATGATGTCAACCTGTTCCTCATGCGGCTGAAGATCCGTGAACTGATACTCACACATTTATGCCAAATCATCGGGGACCTCATAATCCTCCTCTTCCTCAGCTTGATAAATAGGCGAATCAAAGTCAATAGTGAGAGTAGGGTCATTGAATACAATGGGTTTGGGACTTACTATGCATAATGGAGGGGTTCATTTTATTAAAAATGCACAAACATGAGCGCAAGAAGAAAAGTTTTTGTAGTTTGAAAAGATTGCCATTTTTCTCAAAGCAAAAACAAGAATAAAAACAAAGAATTTTAACAAAACAAACACTTTCATTGATTAATAAGAGTTAAAAGCGGTGGCCATACAATATAATCTGAAAGCCTCGGGCAAGGCTGCGAAATTGAAAACATCAATAAAAGCAAACAAATTACTCTGGCATAGGGTACAATGTAGGGATCTCAATAGTTTCCCAATTACTTAAAGCGGTGTCACACTGAAAAACCAAGTGGTTGATGTCTTCTTCTTCAGCGTCTTCAATGATGGCATGTGTAATGCCCCAAAATTTGCTCTCTCTTTTGTCATCATAGTATAGCATTATCATATATCATATCATATCCATCTCATTAGCCTTGCATTGTATCTTTAACATAGAAAAATGAAGCATAACATCCCTCTTACCATCAAGGCATGTGATCAGGGGAAAGATGGACAATCAAGGAATCATTCAAGGCACAAAAGGTCAAACAAGTTGCCTCAAGGCAAGCCAAGAAGTATTTCATGTCTCATACTATCTCAATTGATCCTCCAAAACCTCAAGAAGGTGAGATTCAATAGGAGATTGAAGCACTACATCCTTCACTATGCAAGAGATCCAAAAAGCTGAAGGAAAACCCTTAAAAGAGATAGTTCATTGATTCAAAAATCACCCTCAAGTGGCATATCTCATCATCCTTTAAGAGGATACACAACATACTCTGAGGAATTTGAAGTTGAAGACTGCACTTTTTCCCCTTAGTAGGTGGGCATCAAAACTAGGGTTTCCAATTAAATCAGGTCATCTCTGATTTTTTGGACAAAACTTGATGTCATGGTATTCTACATGTCCTTAAGTGTATGTGTGTGGGAAATTGCCTCTCAATTGGTTTTAGAAGTGGTTCAATTGGAAGAAAGATAAAAAATCAGGAAAATTGGGGCTAAGTCAAATAATCAGAGGAAAAAGTCAACTCTTGACTTTTTGAGGCTAAATTCATGAAATTCATGTTATATGTGACCAATGTACAAAATTTGATCAAGAAACTCCAAAAGGATCATGAAAAATCAAGATTTGAAAAATTTCCATTTTTGGAAGAAGTAGGGTTTCTATATAAGGAAAGTTTTGGCCATTTTGCACCAAACTTTGAACCAAGGCCATTCAAAATTGAGACATCAAGTAAAAATTCCACCAAGCCACAACAAAAGATCTTGTTTCAAGCTTCAAATCCATATAAAGAACAGCTTCATTGGATAAAAATTGAGTGAGATATGATTGATCAAAGTTTGAGCAAAGTAGGTCCAAAATCAGGTCATGACCAAGGATTCTTAGGTCCACGCACCATCATTTCTACAAACATGTGGTGTGCCAAATGTCAAGCTTAATTTCTCAATGATAAAGGCTCCAAATGGAAAACTTTTCAACATCAAAGTTGTTCATTACAATGCCTTCTTCAATGTTGATGTTGGGGAAATTTTGATTTGGTCAAGCTATGATGGAGATATATTGTTCTCAAGATAGGGTGATCATGCTAAAATTTTGTATGTCATGTTGCCTTACCAGCCAACCCCTTGCCACGCCCTTCTATCAGTTTCAAATATGGGTGTTCCAAGTCACTTTTCACCAATTTCCAAGCTTGTATTCAATCCAATTTTCACATTAAACTTGTAGCATTACATCTCCTCTTTCCATTGACCTCAAAAACTCATCAAATCATCACTAATTAGAGAGAATTTCACTTCCAAATATGCATTGATGTATTGAGTATGTTGTGGCTGAAAAAGCAGAAAATAAATGTTGTTGTTGTTAGTGCAAAGCTTGCACGTGAATTGCTCACACCCTCCAACCATTTCTTCATTTAACCAAACACATATCCCATTCACCATACCACGTGCTTCATGATACATGGAAATGGAAAGAACAAGCTTGCTGAACAAGTTTCTATGTTATACCAGCCGTGCCATTTCAGTTTCACTCTCATCTCCGCCATAGCACACCACAAGTCACCACCATCATATCACAACCATAACACAACTCACCCTAACTAACATGGCTCAGTTAGTTAGGGAAGACTCACCTTAACTCACATGACTCATATTAACTAACTCACTTAACCACCTATGGTTCATATCTAACTCACACTATAAATAGAATTTCACTCTCATTTTTCATTTCAACTCTTATTTTTCCATATTCACTCCAAAGTTCTCTCACTTTCTCTCTCAGTTTCTCTCTATTTTCTCTCTGAGTTAGTGCGAATTCATCATCGTATTCTTCTAACTTCATCTTCAAGTTTCATCTTCGAGGACCATTGAATTGGAAGTGGCATTGCATTGTTGAAGCAGCTTCAACTACAGATCCATACTCAGCCATATTTGCAAGATTCTCAAGCCTTTATTTGGCCAAGCAAAGCTCAAAGAAGAAGCACGATCCTCTGGTTTTTTTTGTCACACCAGTTTTCATCATTTACAGGTTTTAACATCTCAACTTTATTGGCATGATTTACCTTATGTTTGGCTTGTTTTTTGTTAATGTAAGCTTGTTAGAAGCTCTATTTACTCCGGCTAGTTGATAGGCCTCGTAGAGGCGTAGATCCAAAAGTTAGGGCATGTTTTAACCTTCTCTGTTCTCCATGTATTTGTGTGTTCTATGAAAAATAGTTGTGTATTCGTGCTCTCCATAACCTTAGCTTCATTTTGGTATGTACATCGTGCATTTCTGTGAACATGTAAGATTTGCAGGTGGTGGTTCTCGCCGGAGAAGGTGACCGGAGGTCCCTCTCCGGGCGGTGAGTGATGGTTAGGGTTTTTATGCCAGTTTGAATTACAGCCGTTTGATCTTTTAATCCAAGCTCCAAAACATGACAACTCATTAAAATCTACCATCTCCCTCACGTGCATTTTTTTTAATCAGATTGACCATGTGTGTGTGAATTCATGATTGTCGTGATGTACTTTTGGTCTGAGCCGTTGATTTGTATTACCTTGTTAATTAATTGACTGATTTTGGTGCGTATGATGAATCATGTGGATGAGGTTTTGCCAGCGAATAAAAAGATTCACGTGCTACTCACGTGGTTGTCTAGGGTGTTCTGAATGATTGTGCATGCGCGTGTGTTTGTTATTTGTGGTGTGCGTGTGATCTGAACCCTCCATCATATGTACTTGATCATTTTGTTGACCTGGTTGTGAGCGTATGATTGATCCTAGGGTTGATAGTGAGTCTGAGTGTTGACTAATTTCCACATGTTCTTGATTGACTTCGCTATTGGACTTTTGTAACTTGGGCTTGCTATTCCCACCCCTTCCTTTAGGCCCTCTTGTAATTCAGGACGTGGAAATTTACTTCCCTGCACCCCCTACTTGTTTTCTTTCATTTTATTTTCTTCATTTCATACATGTTTCATTTTTAATTTTTAAAATTACAAAACAACATCAAAAAATTCTGGAAAAATTCATGAGTATTATCAAGACATTTAGGAAAATTTTGATATTTTTATTTCATGATTTTATTACATTTTTACCACTATTTCATATTTTTCTTTGAATTTCCATTTGTATGCATTCCAAATATGATACATGAATTTGTAGAATTTTTTTCTTGCTCATTACAAACTGTTTTGACCTGATTCTTTTTGCATTGACTCACTAATACATTGAATCATGTTAGGTGATTTTTGTTTGATTTTCTAGGTCACTTTTTGACATGTTTTGATGCTTGTCTTTGCACCACTTTGTATGATGTTTCAACTTGACCTAATGCATTGTTTAAAGTCATTTTGCTTTGAATTTTGACATGCCATCTTGATGTATGATTTATTTTTGACTTAGGAATTCAAATACAATGCTTGCATAATTTTCATAAGTCCATTTGATTTTTGTTTGATGCATTAAATTTGAAGCCTAATACATGTCATATCATTCTAACTTTAGTGTATGTTTGCATGAATTCTTTTGTGCATATTTGAATGAGCATTTGCATATTTTATGAGCCATTCATATGACATTATAGGTCCTTGGTACACACTATAGGTCATCTTTACATGTTCATTTCAACTTGAACTTTGTGCATCCTTAACATGTATTGTTTGCACTTTCCATTTTGAACTTTCACTTCACTTCTTCTTTTATTACTTCTTGAATGTCTTGAATGTTGATTCATGAATACTTTGAGATGTTTATAGACCATTTTTCATTTAGTCTCAATTCTGATCTTTGGATTACATGTCCCATTTATGCATGTTCTTTTCATTTCTTTTCATCTTTCATCTATCCTTTCTTATGATAACATGTTTAAATGCTATGGATGATGATTGTTGCTTATTCATTTGAACTTGTATGATGATATTCACTTGTTGTCAATATGATTCACATTCTGGTTGTGATATTAAGATTTGATTCTTCATCTTATTCTTTTGAACTTTAATGTTTATTAAGTACTTTTTACTTCCTATACATGTTTCCATGTTTACTAACCATGTAGGGGCTTTGGTAAGTTGAAATTGAATGTGGATAAGGAATCCATATTCAAACCTCTCTCCTTTCATCTTTTACAATTCAACCTTGTGTTTTGTAAGTACTTATGTGATTTCTTTGATTAAATCATTATCTTCCCTTTTGAGTTACAATTCATCTTCTACTTTAGAAGTCAGTTGTTTAACTCATTCCTTCTTTAGATTTTAGGCTTTGCAACCTCACAAACCATTAGGATCACTCCCTTAACTAATCAATTAGGATCTATTCTTAGTTCACATAGATTTTACCTTTCTCGCCCACTTGAGTCTTTCATCTCCTCATCTCAAAGAAAATTCAAAATATATAATAAAGGTAGGCATTTATTGCATTTAGGCCTTTCATATAAAGAAAAGATTATAGGGGGTCTTCTCTTGTAATTTTAGAATGTGTAGCATATGGCCCATCTTGGGTCAATGTGTTAAACATTTGATCTTGTATGAAGGACTTAAATGCAATACTTGTTCAAGATACAAATAAAAAAAAACACTTCTTCATTTCATAATTAACAATAACACTTAATAAATACCAGTATGCTAGTGTTTGTGAACCTTAATAATTGGAACTAAATGTGAGGGTCTTCTTCACACTTAGTGTACTTTCTCACTCGTTCCATCTTGGAATGTGAGGATGTATACACTCCAATGATTAAGATTTAGATACATTATCATACACGAACAAATAACAAACATTTTTCTTAAAAGACAACAAACAAATAAACAATTCCTTTCTCATCTCATTTATTTCAGTCTTAAGGACTCGTCACGTCCATTCTACCGCAAACAGGTAACGCCTAAGTCTCCATACAGCGAGCCGCAACACCTAAACTGCTAGGATGCGCACTCTGACGTTTCCACTAAAAAACACAAACAAAGCGACCCTCGTTACGTCGCTCTGATTCTCATGTTCCCGATGAGATACGTAGCTAGTGGGGTAGGGCCCATTCGAGCACTTCTTTTATTTTCCCTATATTTGTTTTTCTTTATCTCTCCTTTCCTTTTCCGGTTCTCCAGCTAGCAGTTCCTTTTCCAGTATCCTTTCCTTACACCCTTTGATTAAGACAAGCAATCGTGGATCCCATCAGGTACGATGGACGCGTGGGGGTGCTAATACCTTCCTTTCGCGTAACTGACTCCCGAACCCAGTTCTTTTGGTTGCAAGACCATGTTCTTTCCTTCCTTCAGGTTTATGCGGTGTTTCCTTTCCCTCTCTTGGGATAAATACACATTGCTGGCGACTCTGTTTCGGTGCCACTTTCGCGTTTGTACTTGGATGAAAATCCCGGGAACGACAGCTGGCGACTCTGCTGGGGATAGGTTGACCTATTGTTGGTCCATCCTAAGCGAGTCAATCCTAGCGCTTGTTTGCTTTTCTTTCATTGGGTGTTTACTGTTATCTTGTATTTGCTGTTTATTGTATTTTATTACTTGTACCATATTTACAGCATTTTAGCATTTACATTTCATATATTATATTATGTTGACTGTTCTGTCTGTTTGGCGGGATGGGATTTCTGAGAGAGGAGCCCATTACCAAGGCTTGAGTGCACACTTAGATTTAGAGTAGAGAGTAGTGGGACCTACGTACCATCTGTGTACATTGGGTAATCACGAAATTCACAGCTAGACGAGGCTATCTTGGGACCCATCATGGCGTACGCATCTTACGTATTCCAGGATGTCGATCTAGAGAGCTGTCGACTCTAGTGACCGATCATGAGGACCTTAGTGGAAACATCTCTCTTTAGTGGTGACAATGGCATACCACATTCTGTGGCAAACCCACTCGCACCCGAGGGCCCACTTTGGAACTTGCATTGGATGACCTTTATTTTCTAAGGTGAGTCAGTGGACGACCTCTTTAATTTGCATAGCATTGTATCCTACGGGCTGAATGTGATATCGCTTCTCAAACCTCCAAAGCTGACAAGCCTTGTTTTCTAGGAACCACATGTGAGTATGGGTGGGATGTTTACAGGTTTGCAGGTAACCCAACCTCCTACATACCTTACTTGTGATTTTATGATTGTTATAGACAGTGTATCCTATGACAGTGGTTTGAGTATCCATCTCAGATGTATTGCCAGATTCAGTACAGAGACACAGTGCACACAGTTCAACACAGACACTGACACCTGAATACTTGATCACATGCCTTTTTCATTTGCATACTCATATCATAACAGGTTATGTTTGTCATTTTCAGGTACCTACCATATTGTCTGATTCCAATCATGAGTTTCCAAGAAGTTGAGGTTAAAAGGAAGAATAATGTGTCATATAAATTTCCTGCTCCTAAGTTGGATTCATTAAACAAGATGATAGGCATGGCTGGTTCTGGTGTTCTCAGCACTTTTCAGAAGGAATATGGAGAGCTGATTAAAATGGTATGTGCATTCACAAAGTATGAGAAGGATGGGTTACACATTTTCTTACAGTTCTATGAACAATCAATAAGATGTTTCCTGTTTCCTGACTACATTTTGATGCCCACTTTGGAGGAATTCTCATTTATTTTGATGTTCCATATTTTTCTGAAGATGCTCTTACCCCCAAAGTAATTGCTGTTGTTCTACATCTGGACCTGTCTGTTATGAAAAGTGGCCTGAGTAAACTTAAAGAGGACGAAGGATTTCATTTAGAGTTTCTTTTCCAACAAGCTCAGGAAGCTGCTAAGGCTAAAAACTAGACTACTTACAATGTTGTGTTAGCTCTTTGTATCTATGGTTTGGTGCTTTTCTCTGGTCAACCTGACTTTGTTGATATGCAGGCGATGAAAGTGTTCGTTTCGACGAATCTGATTCCTACCCTGCTAGGGGATTTTTATTACTCAGTACACTACAAAAATGAAAAGGGAAGAGGAAGTCTGGTTAGTTGTTGTACCCAATTGTTATGTCATTGGCTCTTCAAACATTTACCTCGAACTGGTGCTTTCGTAGAAACTACTGAGACAATGAAATGGTCCAAGAGATTGATAGGTATGACTGCTAATAACATCATTTGGTTTGATCCCAAATTACTGACAATAGAGCTTACTGTTAAATTTGGAAGTTTTCCGAATGTGCCTCTACTTGGAAGAAGGGGTGGGATTAATTATAACCCGGTGTTGGCTGTTTGACAATTTGGTTATGCTTCGAGAAATTCTCCTGCTGATGAAGAGATTAGTGCTTCTCTGTTTTTCGTGGGAACCAAGAATGAAAGAGTGCCAGAAGTAATAAATGCCTGGAAATTTAGGCAAAGAGAGGGAAAGTTAATTTTTGGCAAAGGAGACTGTAGATCATACCCTGACTACGATGCTTGGATTGAGACGAAGGTCAAAGAGCTGTTGCTACCCTTTTCACGAGAGATTCTCTTATGTCCAAATCAACACTCCATGGTACCGACTGAAGAGTGCGAGAAATGGAAGAAAATGGTTAGAGAGTTGCAGATAGAGAACTCTAGAATGAGAAGATGTCTTCAGAAAGCTTTGGCTGACAACAAAGATTTGGAGAAGAGAGCATTGAAAGCGGAGAAAATCTTGGCAGACAAAGAAGAAGATTTTGATGATAGAGCTCGGCACTTCCAGAAACTTACTTTGGGAGCAGATGATACTAGTCAGGCTCACAAGACTGCAAAGCAGACGTTAGCCCAAAGCAGGGATTCATTAGCTAAACTTCGTCAAGCTTGGGATGAGGTCAGAATTGAAAACTCTGAATTGCTGACCCAGTTAAAAGATAAGGATGAAGAGCTGAAGAAAGCACATGTAGAAAGAAGAAGGTATCGAGAGGACCTTGGCAAAAGTCAAGAACAGGTAAGGAATGCTGAAGATAAGCTGAAAATTGCCAACAAAGAGCTTGAAGATGTCACGGCAGATCTGAAGCTGGTTAAAATTCAAGCTGGAATTAAGAGGTGCAAAGGAGCCGATGAAGATGAAGCCTTGCTGATGCACATGGGTTCATTAGCTGATGCATTGGAAAAAAGGGATGTCGTAATCAAAGAGCTGATTAAGAAGCCACATCATCAGCGTACCCGTATCCTGTTTGAAGAGATTAAGTATTCCAGCCAGAAGCTGAAAGACGTAGAGCTATCAGATTAATGATTTTTTGTCATTTCTTTGTAATTTGCAATGGTTACCATCAGAATTGTTGATGGATCCATTTGACTGCTTGTTTCTTATTCTGTTGTTGAAACTATGACAAATGTGCTTGAAAACTTTTGGGAATTCGTATGAAATGAGCTATTTCTGTTCATAATTTTTGGTTTTCAGATGCATGTGACGTGATAAGATATCTACACACTGGCACACTACAAAATCACTATTTATGGTCATCGGATATTTGTGATTGGCGTATATGAATATCTCTTCAAGGAAAAACTCAATAATCATGATTTCTGGTCGTCAGGAATTCGTGGTTACGATTGGAATCAGGATATGAAAAGTATCTTGAAATGACAAACATAACTGCACATTTGCATTTGTATAGCATATCATTTTTGCATTACAGGTTTTCTTTTTGCAGGCGCCTGCTAACCTTTATTTGGTTTACAGGCACGATAACTGATACCCCAGTTCACCGATATTCTACCCGACGCAATCAAGCCAGAGTCATGGAACAAGTTCAGACTAAGTTAGCTGATTTGAGGGGGAGGATGGAGCAGTTCATGAACCTTATGTAGGGGATTGTTCAAGGTCAGCAGGAGCTGAGGGCCAGTCAGGAAACCATGAGGGTTGGTCAAGATGCCATGATATCTACTATTCAGAGGCTGGAGACTGAAATCCCAAATCACAATGTGCGCACTCCCCCTGTTGGAAACATCCCTAATGGTGGGGTACATCTGGGATTTGATAATAATGGTTTAGAGGATGGTCAAGATGACCAGTTTACCGCATTCAACAATGACATGGGTTTCTACAATGAAGACCGGAAGTACGAAGGGTTAGATGAAAGACTCAAGGCTATTGAGAGCCAAAATCCTCTGGGGATTGACGTAGAGGACATGGGTCTCGTGCAAGGTGTGAGAATCCCTCCCAAGTTCAAACTTCCTACATTGGATAAGTACAATGGCAGTACCTATCCCAAAACACATTTGCAAGCTTAAAATCGTAAGATTGCCACTTATACTGAAGACCAAAAGCTCTGGATGTATTTCTTCCAGGATAGCCTGTCAGGCGCCTCCCTGGAATGGTACATTAAGCTGGACAGGGTTCATATAAAGAGCTGGAAAGATTTGTGCGCTGCGTTTCTGAAGTAGTATCAATATAATTTGGACATGGCGCCCAATCGCACTCAGCTGCAGAGTATGACTCAGGATCACAAGGAGGGCTTTAAGTAGTACGCGCAGAGATGGAGAGAATTGGCTGCTCGAGTTCAACCACCTTTGGCTGATCGTGAGATGGCTGATATGTTCATGAGCACACTCCAAGGGCCGTATTTGGATAGATTGGCTGCGTGTCCTTCAACAGGGTTTGCCGACATTGTTATCGCTGGGGAACGAATAGAGAGTTTGCTGAAGTTGGGTAAGATTCAAGACGTTAGTGGGACTGGTGCTTCGAGTTCGAGGAAACCCTTTGCTAACGAACCAAGGAAAAGAGAAGGGGAGTCCAGTGCTGTGCATAGAGGAAAGGGCAGAGGCAGGACTCAATCCTACCATCAGGTGGACGCTGTAACCATTCCAGTTCCAGCAGGACAGCAAGCTCCAGATCAGCAAGCTAGACCCCTATTCCAGACTAATAGACAAAGGGACCGTAAGTTTGATCCCTTGCCTATGACATATGCTGCTTTGTTACCACAATTGCTCAGAGAGAAGTTAGTTGAACTCCGGACTATGAGGCCGCCAGATACTAGAAAATTGCCTCAAAATTATGATGCTAATGTTCGATGTGAATTTCATTCTGGTGCGCTGGGTCACTCGATAGAAAAGTGCTGGGCCTTTCAACATAAGGTTCAGGATCTGATTGACGCAAAAGCTATTAATTTCTCTAAGCCGCCGAATGTTCGTGATAATCCAATGCCTCATCATGGAGATGCAGGCATGCATGCTATTTCTGATGGCGAGAAATTGAATCTGATTACCGATGTTAATTTGGTAAAGACTCCGCTCTTGATTATAAAAGAGCATTTGTTAAAAGGAAAGGTATTTCCTGGATGTGGCTCTGATTGTAAGGATTGTTCAAGACAGATTAATGGCTGCAGTAAGTTGAAAGTTGGACTGCAGGATCTTATGGACGAAGGAAGCCTTCAGTTTGATAAGGTAGAGAAGGAAAAAGATGTTTCAGCCGTTACCATTTATTATAATCCAGTTGAAATACAGGTGCCTGTTGAAGATCCTGTTGCTATCATCGTGCCCGAGAGGCCGAGACCAGTTACGATTATAGTTCCTGAATCTGCTTCTTATGTGTCTAATAGGGCAGTTCCATGGCAATATGGAACTAATACTCATCAAGGAGGAAGTCAACAGAAAGCAGAGGCTGCTATTGGTACCAGTGTTGAGAATGTCAGTGGACCAAGTGGTTTCACCCGGAGTGGTCGACTGTTTTCTCCCCAGACTCTAAGGAGTGATAAAGAAGCTGAAGCAGCTGCAAAAACAAAAGGAAAACAGGTTGTTGGTGATAATGTGCCTATTCAAGAAGAGGACCCTAAAGTCAATTTTGATAGTGATGTTGAGGAATTTATGAGGATTATCAAAAACAGCGATTATAAGATCATTGATCAGCTTAATCAGACACCCTCTAAAATCTCGATATTATCCCTGTTAATGAGTTCAGATGCACACCGGGCTGCTTTGTTGAAGGTTTTGAATATGGTCTATGTTCCCCAAGAGATTACTGTGAATCAGTTGGAGGGAGTAATTTCTAATGCCAATGTGAGCCATGGGTTGGGGTTTACGAATAGGGATTTGACTCCAGATGGACGTAATAACAACAAAGCGTTGCACATCACACTTGAATGCAAATGAGCTGTTTTGTTGCATGTGCTAGTTGACACAGGTTCTTCCTTGAATGTGTTACCCAAAAAGGCCCTGATGAAAATTGAAGTAGATGGATTAATTCTTAGACCCAGTGATTTAATTGTGAGAGCTTTCGATGGATCCCAAAGATCGGTGTTTGGAGAGGTAGAATTACCAATACAGGTTGGTCCATAGATATTCAAGACAATCTTTCACGTTATGGACATTCAGCCTGCTTACAGCTGTTTGTTAGGCCGACCGTGGATTCATGCAGCAGGCGCAGTTACCTCCACACTACATCAGAAGCTCAAATACGTGTTCGAGGGTCAAGTGGTTACCGTTTGCGGTGAAGAAGATATATTTATGAGTCATCTATCCACTTTCAAATATGTGGAAATGGATGGAGAAATTCATGAAACCCTGTGCCAGTCTTTTGAAGCCCTGAATATCAACAAACTCCCATAACCTACTTCAACATCAGTGCTGTCAAATGTGCCAGTTGGGCTGAGTGCATCAATTGCGTCCTACAAGCAGGCCAGAGAAGTGGTTGAAAGCGGAAATGCCCAAGGTTGGGGTAAAGCTATCGACGCATTTGTGAAAGAAGATAAGTTCGGCATTGGATACCAACCGGGCCAGACGCCAGGTCCCCGATTTCGTGGGCCAATCAATTTCAACAGTGTAGGAATTATCAACCCTAATCAGTCCTGCTCAACAATAGAAGATGACGCTGAAAGCTCAGATTATCTGGACAAATGGGTGTATTCACTGGCTCCGGGCGAGGAATTGCAAAACTGGTCTAGTGAAGAAGTCATTCATGTTGTGCACCATTCAAAGTAATAATTCTTGTCTTTCATAATGCATAAAATCCCACGCTCTGCCCAAGGTGTGTGGATCCATTTGTAGGGCCACCATATTTTCCAATATAATGTTCAAACATCAATAAAAAGGACGTTTTTGTTTACAAATTTGTGTTCCTTTATTCCTTCTTTATTTTTTATTTTTGCACAAAGAAAATTAAAAATGATAATGCACTTTCTTTTCTTTTGTTTTCAAGCAAAAATAATCTAAAATAAAGCATCAATCCAATCATGCAGACTTGATTTTGTGAATTCCCCTGAAAATGATTATGTTATGCCCACGTATGATTTCGACAATCCGATCTATCAAGCTGAGGAGGAAAGTGATGAAGACTATGAACTCCCGGAAGAGTTGGCTAGATTATTGAAACAGGAAGAAAAGACCATTCAGCCTCATCAGGAAGATCTTGAGGTTATTAATATCGGTTCAGAAGAAAGCAAGAAAGAGATCAAGATCGGTGCAAATCTGCGGGCTGAGGTAAAGCAAGAACTGATAGTCATGCTACGTGAATATGTTGACATCTTTGCTTGGTCATATCAAGATATGCCATGTTTAAATACAAACATAGTTGTGCATAGACTACCATTGAAAGAGGACTGTACACCGGTCAAGCAGAAGCTGCGTAGAACGAAACCAGAAATGGCTTTGAAGATCAAGGAAGAGGTACAAAAACAGTTGGATGCAGGTTTTCTGGCAGTAACCAACTATCCTCCCTGGGTGGCCAATATAGTACCGGTGCCAAAGAAAGACGGCAAGGTCAGAATGTGCGTGGATTACAGAGATCTCAACAGGGGGAGCCCTAAAGATGGCTTTCCACTCCCTCATATTGATGTGCTGGTTGACAATATTGCTCAGTTTTCAGTGTTCTCATTTATGGATGGATTCTCCGGGTACAATCAAATAAAGATGGCGCCTGAAGACATGGAGAAGACGACATTCATTACCCTGTGGGGTACCTTCTGTTACAAAGTAATGCCTTTTGGGTTGAAGAACGCAGGGGCAACTTATCAAAGAGCAATGGTGACGTTATTTCACGATCTAATTCATAAAGAGATCGAATGCTATGTGGATGACATGATTGCTAAATCAAAGACAGAAGAGGAACATCTGATCAACTTGAAGAAGTTGTTTGAGAGGTTGAGGAAATTCAGGTTGAGACTGAATCCTAACAAGTGTACTTTCGGCGTGCGGTCTGGAAAATTACTGGGTTTCATTGTCAGTGAAAAAGGAATAGAGGTTGATCCTGCTAAAGTGAAAGCTATACAAGATATGCCTGTATCAAGAACTGAGAAAGAAGTTCGCGGCTTTCTAGGGAGATTGAACTACATTTCAAGGTTCATATCTCACCTAATTGCCACCTGCGAACCGATATTCAAAATGCTAAGAAAAGATCAAACGGTCAGGTGGAATGATGATTGTCAAAATGCATTCGATAAAATAAAAAGATATTTGCAGGAACCTCTGATTTTAATACCTCCAGTTCAAGGGAGACCACTGATTATGTACTTGACGGTGCTCGAAGGATCCATGGGTTGTGTTCTCGGTCAACACGATGAGACAAGTAGGAAATAACATGCTATCTCCTACCTGAGCAAGAAGTTTACAGATTGTGAATCACGTTATTCAATGCTTGAGAAGACATGCTGCACACTCGCATGGGCTATAAAGCGATTGAGACAATATATGCTCACACATACAACCTTGTTGATCTCAAAAATGGATTCGGTCAAGTATATTTTTGACAAACCAGCACTTACAGGTAGAGTTGCAAGGTGGCAGATGATACTGACAGAGTACGATATTCAATATACTTCGCGAAAGGCAATCAAGGGAAGTATACTGTCAGATTATCTTGCACAACAACCTCTTGATGACTACCAGCCCATGAAGTTTGATTTCCCTGATGAGGACACCATGTTTCTCAAAGCGAAAGACTGCGAGGAACCACTTCTAGAGGAGGGGCCTGACCCTGAATCCAAATGGAGTTTGATGTTTGACGGGGAAGTTAATATGAATGGGTGCCTAGTTGGTGCAGTTCTCATTACCCCAGAAGGCGTTCACATCCCCTTCACTGCCCGAGTAACTTTCGGGTGTACCAATAATGAAGCCGAATACGAAGCCTGCATACTAGGGATTGAGGAGGCTATTGATTTGCGAATCAAGACCCTCGATATCTTTGGTGATTCAGCACTGGTAATCAATCAAGTAAAGGGAACGTGGCACACACATCAGCGGAATTTGATTCCGTATAGAGATTATACGAGGAGATTGCTGACATTCTTTACAAGTGTCAAGTTATACCATGTTCCTAGAGATGAAAATAAGTTTGCAGACGCCTTGGCCACTATATCTTCGATGATCAAAGTGCATGGTTGGAACTTTGTACCCAGGATTGATGTATCTCGTCTTGATAGACCTGCTTTTGTGTTTGATGTTGATGCAGTGTCTGACGACAAGCCTTGGTACCATGACATTAAATGCTTCTTGGAAAATCTAGAATACTCGCCTGGGGAATCTTCCAAAGACAAGAAGACATTAAGAAGGCTAGCTGGTAGTTTCTTCTTGAACAAAGATGGCGTGCTGTATAAAAGAAATTTTGACACGGTTCTGCTCAGATGCATGGATAGACACGAAGCAGACCTGTTGATGATTGAAGTGCACGAAGGCTCTTTCGGTACCTATGCCGGAGGATATGCGATGGCTAAGAAATTGTTGAGATCGGGGTATTATTGGTTGACAATGGAGTTGGATTGCTGCAAGTATGCCCGCAAGTGTCACAAATGCCAGATCTATGCAGACAAAGTACACGTTCCTCCAAATCCGTTGAGTGTCATGACCTCTCCGTGGCCCTTTGCAATGTGGGGCATTGATATGATCGGGAAAATTGAGCCTACTGCTTCAAATGGCCATCATTTCATCTTGGTCACCATTGATTACTTCACAAAATGGGTTGAAGCAGCATCTTATGCCAATGTCACTAAGCAAGTGGTAGCTCGTTTCTTGAAAAGAGATATCATTTGTCGATATGGCGTTCCCGAGAGAATCATTACTGATAATGGTTCTAATTTGAATAATAAGATGATGGCTGAGCTATGCCGGAACTTCAAAATTGAACATCACAATTCTTCTCCGTACCGCCCAAAGATGAATGGCGCGGTCGAAGCGGCCAACAAAAATATCAAGAAGATTGTGCAAAAGATGGTTGTCACGTACAAAGATTGGCATGAGATGTTACCATTTGCTTTGCATCAGTCCGCACGTCCACTGGGGCAACACCATACTCACTTGTATATGGTTTGGAGGCAGTTCTACCGGTCGAAGTTGAGATTCCCTCTCTCTGAGTATTGATGGACGTTAAGTTGGATGAAGCTGAATGGGTACGAGCCAGACTTGATCAGCTGAGCCTTATTCAGGAGAAGCGATTAGCGGCAGTATGTCATGTCCAGCTATATCAGCGCAGAATGAAGAGGGCATTCGATCAAAAGGTTCGACCTCAAGTTTACAAGGACGGAGATGTGGTAATCAAGAGAATACTTCCTCCGAGTACAGATCACAGGGGAAAATAGACTCCTAATTATGAAGGTACATTCGTGGTTAAAAAGGTTTTCTCAGGTGGAGCCTTATTGCTGACAACCATGGATGGTGAAGACTTTTCATCCCCTGTTAATTCAGATGCAGTTAAAAAATACTTCGTATAAATAGACCCGCTGGATAAAAAAAAAATCCAGGAAAAAAAGGGCATCCTGGCGAATCAAAAACAAAATAAAGGTTCGAGCAGAAATTAGGGATATAAGTAAAAAAATTGTACACCCGGTAAGTCGAAAACCCGAAAGGGCAACTTAGGCAAAAATGGGTATCCCGGTGGATTGAAAACCTGAAAAGGCGATCCACGCAAAAGAGGGATTTAAGCGAATAACTGCAGTCTGAATTAATGTGTACGTTCTCTAGTCTTCAGCAAACTAGCAAAGTTTCCGAAGGAGGAATTGTTCCGACCACGAGCTTCCGAAAGCGAAGATAATCAAGAGAGTTGGAATACATACTGGCTATAACAGAATCAGAAATCAGTTGGAACCCAATTTCCGCATTCTCAATTTTATGGCAATCAACTCTTTCAGGAGTTTGCTTCCGATTGTAAATTCGCCGATTTTGGCATTTCCTCAATAAAATTGAATATTCAGTCACAAGCTTTTATTTTCATTTTACTGTTTTGTTTACAAAAACGTCTGATTTTTGATAATAAAACATTGCTTTGAAAATATCATGGCCTTGCAAAAACATGCACAAAAAAGACAATTAAAATTACTTTGCTTGTTGGACAACCTTGGATGGTGGACTCAAAAAAACCACGCAATATCCTGAGGCATGTGCATATTTTTTTTTCTGTTGCAGGTAATGAATACAATCGATCCAAGCAGCACGAAAGTTATCTCCCAGCATAATCAACAGATATTTGCTATGACTTGATACTGTTGTATCTTATTAAGTCGATTCTTTCATTCAAGATTTCCCACCGGGTTTTGTGACGACAACGGTTGTCGAAGATTGAATTCTTCTGTGTTGATAACGGTTATTAATGCAGTGAGCACTCCATTCCATAACGAGTGCAAATTTTCTGGTACCTCGCAGACGATGTGATGGGGAGTACAAGAGCGAATGTTCGGAAGTTGAAGACAGGGTGTTCGTCTAAGAGTTTGAAAACGCTTGGTTTTCTATAAAATCCTCTTAAGAGACGAAGCTTCTCGCAGTAACATCCCCTGTGGAGTTTATTCTCAGCAGGATTTACCAGCAAGTGGTAGTGTCAACAAGGTATATTTCCCGCAGTTTTCAGCATGTGAAATTTGTCAAAGAATAATTCCCAGCTGAATTGTTTTATCTCCCCACAGAGTTCAACATTTTGACAGTAATTTCCCCAGCAGGGTCTAAATAGATCGATGGACCCTCTTCTTCGGCAAAGTGTCAGCATATGATATTACCCAGAGGTGGTGTAATTCTCAGCATTGCTCATTTACAACTCAAAGTCCAATTTATTTTGGCATACAGATAGTTGTTCATATTATTCCAGCAGGTGGGATAATATTGCAGATGGTTATTCCAGCAGGTGGGGTGATCATACAGATAATCGTTCATATTATTCCAGCAGGTTGGATAATATTGCAGATGGTTGTTCCAGCAGGTGGGGTGATCATACAGATAATCATTCATATTATTCTAGTAGGTGGGATAGTATTGCAGATGGTTTTTCCAGCAGGTGGAATGATCATACAAACAGTAGTTTATATTGTTCCAGTAGGTGGGATGATGATAAACAACTATATTCTCAGTAAAGTCCAACGTTGGTTTGGCAAAGCTTCCAAAGCTGGTTTGTTAAGCATCGAAGTCCAATGTTAGTTTGGAAAAGCTGCAAAAGTCCATCTGAGGAAGGAAATTTTGAGATTCCAAAGCCGGTTTGGTAATCATTGAAGTCCAACGATAAATTGGCAGAAATCCAACACAAATTGGTAAAAGTCCATTATTTAGAATGGCAGGGCAGCTAAAGTCCACCAGTTGAGTGGCAAGCCAGTAGTCGTCTGGCGTCATTCAAAAAGACATTGTTGAAAGTCCACCAGTTGAGTGGCAAGCCAGTAGTCGTCTGGCGACGTTCAAAAAGACATTGTTGAAAGTCCATCCATAGTATGGCAAGCCAGTAGTCGTATGGCGTCATTCAAAAGACAGATCTCTCCGACAACATTTCATTGAGGATTCAGTCCAGCGGTCTCGTTGGGTTTATATCCCTTTTGTTCTTCGTCATCCAGAGCAAATTTTTGGCAATATTTGGTATTCAATCACTATATACCTTGAAAGTCTGAAAGCAATGGCTTTTAGGCATTTAGGTCTACAGAGTTTGAATAGGGGCAGCTGTAATACCCCAAAATTTGTTCTCTCTTTTGTCATCATAGTATAGCATTATCATATATCATATCATATCCATCTCATTAGCCTTGCAATGTATCTTTAACATAGAAAAATGAAGCATAGCATCCCTCTTACCATCAAGGCATGTGATCAGGGGAAAGATGGACAATCAAGGTATCATTCAAGGCACAAAAGGTCAAACAAGTTGCCTCAAGGCAAGCCAAGAGGTATTTCATGTCTCATACTATCTCAATTGATCCTCCAAAACCTCAAGAAGGTGAGATTCAATAGGAGATTGAAGCACTACATCCTTCACTATGCAAGAGATCCAAAAAGCTGAAGGAAAACCCTCAAAAGAGATAGTTCATTAATTCAAAAATCACCCTCAAGTGGCATATCTCATCATCCTTTAAGAGGATACACAACATACTCTGAGGAATTTGAAGTTGAAGACTGCACTTTTTCCCCTTAGTAGTTGGGTATCAAAACTAGGGTTTCCAATTAAATCAGGTCATCTCTGATTTTTTGGACAAAACTTGATGTCATGGTATTCTACATGTCCTTAAGTGTATGTGTGTGGGAAATTGCCTCTCAATTGGTTTTAGAAGTGGTTCAATTGGAAGAAAGACAAAAAATCGGGAAAATTGGGGCTAAGTCAAATACTCAGAGGAAAAAGTCAACTCTTGACTTTTTGAGGCCAAATTCATGAAATTCATGTTATATGTGACCAATGTACAAAATTTGATCAAGAAACTCCAAAAGGATCATGAAAAATCAAGATTTGAAAAATTGCCATTTTTGGAAGAAGTAGGGTTTCTAAATAAGGAAAGTTTTGGCCATTTTGCACCAAACTTTGAACCAAGGCCATTCAAAATTGAGACATCAAGTAAAAAATCCACCAGGCCACAACAAAAGATCTTTTTTCAAGCTTCAAATCCATATAAAGAACAGCTCCATTGGATAAAAATTGAGTGAGATATGATTGATCAAAGTTTGAGCAAAGTAGGTCCAAAATCAGGTCTTGACCAAGGATTCTTAGGTCCACGCGCCATCATTTCTACAAACATGTGGTGTGACAAATGTCAAGCTTAATTTCTCAATGATAAGGGCTCTAAAAGGAAAACTTTTCAATATCAAAGTTGTTCATCATAATGCCTTCTTCAATGTTGATGTTGGGGAAATTTTGATTTGGTCAAGCTATGATGTAGATATATGGTCTCAAGATAGGGTGATCATGCTGAAATTTTGTATGTCATGTTGCCTTACCAGCCAACCCCTTACCACACCCTTCTATCAGTTTCAAATATGGGTGTTCCAAGTCACTTTTCACCAATTTCCAAGCTTGTATTCAATCCAATTTTCACATTAAACTTGTAGCATTACATCTCCTCTTTCCATTGACCTCAAAAACTCATCAAATCATCCACTAATTAGAGAGAATTTCACTTCCAAATATGCATTGATGTATTGAGTATGTTGTGGCTGAAAAAGCAGAAAATAAATGTTGTTGTTGTTAGTGCAAAGCTTACACGTGAATTGCTCACACCCTCTAACCATTTCTTCATTTAACCAAACACATATCCCATTCACCATACCACGTGCTTCATGATACATGGAAATGGAAAGAACAAGCTTGCTGAACAAGTTTCTATGTTATACCAGCCGTGCCATTTCAGTTTCACTCTCATCTCCACCATAGCACACCATAAGTCACCACCATCATATCACAGCCATAGCACAACTCGCCCTAACTAACTTGGCTCAGTTAGTTAGGGATGACTCACCTTAACTCACATGACTCATATTAACTAACTCACTTAACCACCTGTGGTTCATATCTAACTCACACTATAAATAGAATTTCACTCTCATTTTTCATTTCAACTCTGATTTTTCCACATTCACTCCAAAGTTCTCTCACTTTCTCTCTCAGTTTCTCTCTATTTTCTCTCTGAGTTAGTGCGAATTCATCATCGTATTCTTCTAACTTCATCTTCAAGTTTCATCTTCGAGGACCATTGAATTGGAAGTGGCATTACATTGTTGAAGCAGCTTCAACTACAGATCCTTACTCAGCCATATTTGCAAGATTCTCAAGCCTTTGTTTGGCCAAGCAAAGCTCAAAGAAGAAGCACGATCTTTTGGTTTTATTTGTCACTCCAGTTTTCATCATTTACAAGTTTTAACATCTCAACTTTCTTGGCACGATTTACCTTATGTTTAGCTTGTTTTTTGTTAATGTAAGCTTGCTAGAAGCTCTATTTACTCCGGCTAGTTGATAGGCCTCGTAGAGGCGTAGATCCAAAAGTTAGGGCATGTTTTAACCTTCTCTGTTCTCCATGTATGTGTGTGTTCTATGAAAAATAGTTGTGTATTCGTGCTCTCCATAACCTCAGCTTCATTTTGGTATGCGCATCGTGCATTTCTGTGAACATGTAAGATTTGTAGGTGGTGGTTCTCGCTGGAGAAGGTGACCGGAGGTCCCTCTCCGGCCGGTGAGTGATGGTTAGGGTTTTTATGCCAGTTTAAATTACAGCCGTTTGATCTTTTAATCCAACGCTCCAAAACATGACAACTCATTAAAATATATCATCTCCCACACGTGCATTTTTTTTGAATCAGATTGACCATGTGTGTGTGAGTTCATGATTGTTGTGATGTACTTTTGGTCTGAGCCATTGATTTGTATTACCTTGTTAATTGATTGACTGATTTTGGTGCGTATGATGAATCATGTGGATGAGGTTTTGCCAGCGAATAAAAAGATTCACGTGCTACTCACGTGGTTGTCTAGGGTGTTCTGAATGATTGTGCATGCGCGTGTGTTTGTTATTTGTGGTGTGCGTGTGATCTGAACCCTCCATCATATGTACTTGATCATTTTGTTGACCTGGTTGTGAGCGTATGATTGATCCTAGGGTTGATAGTGAGTCTGAGTGTTGACTAATTTCCACATGTTCTTGATTGACTTCGCTATTGGACTTTTGTAACTTGGGCTTGCTATTCCCACCCCTTCCTTTAGGCCCTCTTGTAATTCTGAACGTGGAAATTTACTTCCCTGCACCCCCTACTTGTTTTCTTTCATTTTATTTTCTTCATTTTTAATTTTTAAAATTACAAAACAACATCATAAAATTATGGAAAAAATTCATGAGTATTATCAAGACATTTAGGAAAATTTTGATATTTTTATTTCATGATTTTATTACATTTTTACCACTGTTTCATATTTTTCTTTGAATTTCCATTTGTATGCATTCCAAATATGATACATGAATTTGTAGAATTTTGTTCTTGCTCATTACAAACTGTTTTGACCTGATTCTTTTTGCATTGATTCACTAATACATTGAAGCATGTTAGGTGATTTTTGTTTGATTTTTTAGGTCATTTTATGACATGTTTTGATGCTTGTATTTGCACCACTTTGCATGATGTTTCAACTTGACCTAATGCATTGTTTAAAGTCAGTTTACTTTGAATTTTGACATGCCATCTTAATGTATGATTTACTTCTGACTTAGGCATTCAAATACCATGCTTGTATAATTTTCATAAGTCCATTTGATTTTTTTTTGATGCATTACATTTGAAGCCTATTACATGTCATATCATTCTAACTTTAGTGTATGTTTGCATGAATTCTTTTGTGCATATTTGCATGAGCATTTGCATATTTTATGAGCCATTCATATGATATTATAGGTCCTTGGTACACACTATAGGTCATCTTTACATGTTCATTTCAACTTGAACTTTGTGCATCCTTAACATGTATTGTTTGCACTTTCCATTTTGAACTTTCACTTCACTTCTTCTTCTATTACTTCTTGAATGTCTTGAATGTTGATTCATGAATACTTTGAGATGTTTATAGACCATTTTTCATTTAGTTTCAATTCTGATCTTTGGATTACATGTCCCATTTATGCATGTTCTTTTCATTTCTTTTCATCTTTCATCTATCCTTTCTTATGATAACATGTTTAAATGCTATGGATGATGATTGTTGCTTATTCATTTGAACTTGTATGATGATATTCACTTGTTGTCAATATGATTCACATTCTGGTTGTGATATTAAGATTTGATTCTTCATCTTATTCTTTTGAACTTTAATGTGTATTAAGTACTTTTTACTTCCTATACATGTTTCCATGTTTACTAACCATGTAGGGGCTTTGGTAAGTTGAAATTGAATGTGGATAAGGAATCCACATTCAAACCTCTCTCCTTTCATCTTTTAGAATTAAACCTTGTGTTTTGTAAGTACTTATGTGCTTTCTTTGATTAAATCATTATTTTGAGTTACAATTCATCTTCTACTTTAGAAGTGAGTTGTTTAACTCATTCCTTCTTTAGACTTTAGGCTTTGCAACCTCACAAACCATTAGGATCACTCCCTTAACTAATCAATTAGGACCGAGTCTTATTTCACATGGATTTTACCTTTCTCGCCCACTTGAGTCTTTCATCTCCTCATCTCAAAGAAAATTCAATATATATAATAAAGGTAGGCATTTATTGCATTTAGGCCTTTCATATAAAGAAAAGATTATAGGGGGTCTTCTCTTGTAATTTTAGAATGTGTAGCATATGGCCCATCTTGGGTCAACGTGTTAAACATTTGATCTTGTATGAAGGACTTAAATGCAACACTTGTTGAAGATATAAATAAAAAAAACACTTCTTCATTTCATAATTAACAATAACACTTAATAAATACCAGTATGCTAGTGTATGTGAACCTTAATAATTGGAACTAAATGTGAGGGTCTTCTTCACACTTAGTGTACTTTCTCACTCATTCCATCTTGGAATGTGAGGATGTATACACTCCAATGATTAAGATTTAGATACATTATCATACGCGAACAAATAATAAACAGTTTGCTTAAAAGACAACAAACAAACAAACAATTCTTTTCTCATCTCATTCATTTCAGTCTTAAGGACTCGTCATGTCCGTTCTACCGCAAACAGGTAACGCCTAAGTCTCCATACAGCGAGCCGCAACACCTAAAATGCTGGGACGCGCACTCTGACGTTTCCACTAAAAAACACAAACAAAGCGACCCTCGTTGGGGAGAACTACATCGCTCTGATTCTCATGTTCCCGATGAGATACGTAGCTAGTGGGGTAGGGCCCATTCGAGCACTTCTTTTATTTTCCCTACATTTTTTTTTCTTTATCTCTCCTTTCCTTTTCCGGTTCTCCAGCTAGCAGTTCCTTTTCCAGTATCCTTTCCTTACACCCTTTGATTGAGACAAGCAAGCGTGGATCCCATCGGGTACGATGGACGCGTGAGGGTGCTTATACCTTCCCTTCGCGTAACCGACTCCCGAACCCAGTTCTCTTGGTCGCAAGACCATGTTCTTTCCTTCCTTCAGGTTTATACGGTGTTTCCTTTCCCTCTCTTGGGATAAATACACATTGCTAGCGACTCTGTTTCAGTGCCACTTTCGCGTTTGTACTTGGATGAAAATCCCGGGAGCGACAGCATGGACCTGTTGTCCTCCACTGACAAACACCTCTTGAATGGTCCTCGGTCTTCCCTTTGTTGGAGCAGCTCTTTCCTCAAGGGTTGGTTTGTAACCCAACCCTTGGTTCTTTTCTCTTTCTAGGACTTCGACGACTTTGCCATAGCCTTTAGGTACTCCTCATCGTAGAGCAGACTGAATGCTTTTGAAAGAAGCAAAAGATGGACAACTGGAGGTCACTGATTCCTTATCATCAAGCATAACGACATTTGCTATCTCAAGAGCCTGGAAAGAGGTTTTCAAAGCATCTTCATCCGCCTCAATATAGCGAAACGAGGACAAATTGTTGACCATCAGGTCTTCCTCATCGTGTATAATAACCAATTTCTCTTTGGCCACAAACTTCATTTTCTGATGCAAAGTAGAGGTCACAGCGCCAACCTCGTGGATCCATGGTCTACCTAATAAACAACTGTAGGCGAGGTTGATATCCAAGATTTGGAAAAGGATATTGAATACTTGAGGACCAATCAAGACAGGCAACTCAATCTCACCCATCACTAATCTTCTCAAGCCATTAAAGGCTTTAACAATGAGTGAAGTGGGTCTCATTATAGCTCCTTGGTAAGATAGCTTCTCAAGAGTTCTTTTTGGCAAAACATTCAAGGATGAACCGGTATCTACAAGAACCCTGGCCATCGTATCCTCCTGACATTTCATTGATACATGTAAGGCAAGGTTATGGTTCCTTCCTGATCGAGGTAATTCCTCGTCACTGAAACTGAGAGTATTACAAGCTGTAATGTTGGCAACGATATGGTCGAACTGTCCAGCTATTATATCTTGGGCCACGTGTGCCTGGGCTAACACCTTCTGCAAAGCTGATCTATGAACAGGTGAATTGACTAATAGAGACAAGATCAAAATCTTGGATGGGGCCTGATGGAGCTGATCTACAACCTTGTAATCACTCCTCTTGACAATCCTTAGGAATTCCTCATCTTCTTCTTGAGAAATTACTTCCTTACCTTTGTCTCTAGGCAGTATGGGGACAACAGTTTCTTTGAAAGAAGGAGTGTATACTCTGCCACTTTGGGTTATCTTTCCGGTTCCAACTATGTTTGTCACATCTTCAACTGTAGTTCCCACCTCTTTCCTTGGAACTACGTCTTCAACAGCGATTCCCACCTCTTTCCTTGGAATCACGTCTTCTCAATTTTTGTTACCCATGACGTTCTCATAGATCCATGGTACGGCCTTGGTCCCTATGAACCTAAATGGAATAGGTTGTCAGGTGTCACATTGCTTGAAATGATTGACAGTGGAAGCAACAACAGACTCAGGTTTGTTGAAAACTGGTACTGTTTTATTAAATACGTGAACCACAAACCCAAATTTAGGTATATTGGACCCAGATACTTGCTCTCTTGGCTTCGGTAGGTTAAACACAGGGTTGATTGCTGCAACTTTATTCTCTTTTTCTCTGTTGAATACCTGTAGGAACCCTTCATTTATTAGATACTGAACATCGTCTTGGACTAAACGGTAGCCTTTGATACTGTCATCACATTCCTCACAGTCATCATGGCAAGCTTTAACTATACCAGCTTTAAACAACTTAGCATGAAAGGCCTTGATAGGAGTTTTGATCTTTGTTGCATCCAAAACCAATACCTCATCCTTTTCATCTTCAATGGCATTCGTAGACCCATGAGTAGGCAAAGGATTGTTTTTCACATTCGGTTGATTATCAGCAAATGATAGGATATTCTTCTCCATCAATCCCTTCACTATATTTTTCAATGCTAAACAACCTTCTAAATCGTGACCAGCCCCTCCTTGATGAAAAGCACAATTCACATTTGGATTGAAGAATGGCATAAAATTCTCGGTTGGTGGTCCCAAAGGTCTAGTAACGATCAACCCTTGCTCCACTAAAAAAGGGTAGAGCTCCGTATATGACATCGGTATAGGTGGAAACGTTGGCTTCCCCCTTGCCTTTTGTGGGGAGAATTCTACTGTGGAACCTGTTGTCTTGGTTGTTGATAATTCTGGGTTTTAGGCCATTGCTGGTAAGCTGTTTGTTGATAGGATGGCGCCTGCTGCGCCACTTGGTGGTTAAAAGTAGGTGTAACAGCAGCTATGTAAAGTTGTTGAGCATACTAAAATGAGTACATTGGATGTTGAGAGAGGTTTGGACTCGACCGTTGCTGATACATTGGTTGCTTCCATCTAGGGCTCTGTTTCTTTCCTGCCATGACAGCATTGGTTTCCCCTTCTCTCTTTTTATGGGAGTGACTAGGAGACTTCTTAGCACTGGCACTGATTGGACTGCTCGAAGAACTGACTACATTTCCACTCTTTAATCCTGCCTCCACTTTCACGCCAACTGCAACAATATCAGTAAAATTAGCGCTGACACTGCTGATGATTCTCTCATAAAATCCAGGCTTCAATGTGTCTACAAACCAATCAGCCAACTCCTTCTCAATCAAGGGTGGTTCAACTTGAGATGCAGTTTCTCTCCATCGCTGTGCATATTCTTTGAAGGATTTAGTACTGCTCTGGGCCATACTTGTAGCGAGTGATTTTAGGATGTGGTTGCGAAGCACAATCGCTCTAGAACTACAGCTCGATTCATTTTTTATCCTATTGAAGCTGATGAAGGAAGGGAAATAGATGTCTCCCATTAACCCTGCTTGCATACTGAGGTTAAACAGTCAAAACTGTTGGTTTACAGATGCGATCCAAAGTGTGGGTTTCTACTAGCTTATTTTGTTTAAAAAAGATATTTAGGTTGTCAGGTTGAGGTGTTTAGGATTGATGGTTTTGAATTACTACTTTTGGGTTGATTTGAAGGAGATATGGGATTTGGTTTTTTGTTTAGTGTGCTCGCTAAGATTTTTCTTTCAATCTTATGCCTACGTATTCCCGTTTACCAAAACAGGGAAATCAGAGCGATCGTAGTTCCTCCTATTCTATGGGAGGAAATGGTTGTTTTGGTGTCTTGTTCAAAGCCCAAGACATGAAGCGAAAGGTATTTTGTATCTTGTTTAAAGCCCAAGATGTAAAGCTGAAGGGTCTATTTGTATCTTGTTCAAAGCCCAAGATGTGAAGCTAAAAGGCCTCAACTTTAGAGAGAATTTATCATCTCTAAAGAGGGGTTTGTCTGTTACGACTGTTTATAAAGGAGAATTACTTTAACTGGGATATGTGAATCCAGCAATGCCATAATTTCCTTTATTGGAGGTTTTCAACCTGAAGGAGAAGACTTTAACTCAGTGTAGAGAAATGCTATCTTTCCTTACGAATTTCTCATGCTAAAAGAGGGATAGTGGCATAGATGTAGATGATCCAAAGGCTTGCCGCTTACAGTGATTAGATGAAGGGAAAAGAGTCGTTGATGTTTGTATACTGTGAACGAGGCACAACTTTGATGCTAAAAGGTTGATTGGATCAACCGGGGTTTCCTTATACAAAGCCTAAGAGGAGGCTATTGGCCCAACAAGAGGGGTATTTTTATGTGTCTCGTACGAAGCCCGAGAGAGAGGCTAAAAGGGTTTGACTCAACGAGGGAGTCTTTTGTATCTCGTACGAAGCCCGAGATGGAGGCTACAGAAGTTTACACTCAACAAGAGAGTGATTCAGTATCTCGTATGAAGCCCGAGATGGAGGCTAAAAGGGGTGACTCAACAAGAGAGTCTTTTATACTCAATAAGAGAGTGTTTTTGTATCTCGTACAAAGCCCGAGATGGGGGCTAAAAAAGTTAGCTCCGCTGGGGAGAATCATTGTACAAAGCCCAAGAGGAGGCCAAAGAAGGGTACTGTTTCAGTTGAGTGACCAGTATATTGGCTCGAAGAGAAAATTAGTTCTTATATGGGTAACGCTGTACTCATGGATTTGATTAGAGGATCAGGGTTATTTCCTGTTCTTTAAGGAAACGGGAAATTTGAAGGGTGTTGAGACTGTCCGAGTCTATGGGGTTCCTTCCTATTTAGGGAGGGTGCTTGAGAATGTCTTTGAGACTCAAAGGGGTAGACTGTCCAAGTCTAGAGTTTTGTCTTTTGTACTATGCTTTGAGAAATAGTAGTAGACTCTTCGAAAGGACTGTTCTATTAAGATGACTAATTTCTATTCCTATACCTCTAGGAGGTCGTCGGGATAATTTGTACGAAGCCCAAGAGGAGGCAAGAAACTTTTAAGAAGCCGAGTGGTCCTTGTACGAAGCCCAAGAGGAGGCTATCATTCCCGAAGGAAGAATCATTATACGAAGCCTAAGAGGAGGCGGTGAAAACTTCTAAGAAGCCGACGGGTCCTTGTACTTAGCCCAAGAGGAGGCGGGGTTGCTTTTAAGAAGCCTGCGGGTCCTTGTACAATGCCCAAGAGGAGGTCGATGCTTTTAAGAAGCCCGTGGGTCCCCAAACCCCGAGAAATTCAAGACAGGCTATTCACAAGGAATAGATCAAGCCAGGAAAGTTCGAAAATTTGGAAGAAACTCAAGAGATGCCATTCACAGAGAATACATGTATCTCTGGGGAGGTAGAGTCTCTTGACAATTCCTAATGAGGACAACCGAAGAGAAGACTGTATCTGGTGCTCCTATTGGGGATCTAGCTTGTCTATCTCTACGAGTAATCGAAACGGCTTTACCTAGTACTAGACGTAGTTGCCGGGGAAACTCTAAATATCTATACTACTATTACACAGTTGATATGAGTTTATGAAAGAAGACTTACAGTGAGCAGCCCCACAATACAGTTATATGATATGAAAGCGGTAAATGAAAGCGTATAAACACTTACTCGATTGTAGAGCTTCCATGATGTTTTGTTAGTTGTTCAACAAAGAGAGATTGAAAACAATAGTATATTCAAAATCAAAGGAGAAAGTGCTTTGAAAAAGAAAGATTTGGGGCTTACAGCTCAAGGACAGGCCCAGGGTTTTATCAGTGATCGCACTGTTGAATTTTGTACAGAGGGACTTATACAAGTGACTGAGGCCCAAAAGGTTTTCTGTACAAAGGGATGGGTCTTAAACTCTCTCAAGAGGCCCAAAAAGTTTAAAGAAAAGAAATGGGTCTGACTATTCGAGGGTAGGCCCAGATGATTTTTCGTTTGAACTGGCGATCGCGCCGAGGTTTTCTTTTAACGCAGAGGAACTTATACAATAAGTGAGGCCCAAAATTGTTTTGGTTAACAGGGGATTGGGTCTTACACTCTAATAGAGGCTCAAAATTTTTGAATAGGTCTTATAGCTCAAGGAAAGGCCCAGATGTTTTAAACGGATGACGGTCGTGCCGTTTACTTGTACAGAGGGACTTATACAATAAGTGAGGCCCACAAAGTTTTATGTACAAGGGGGTTTGGGTCTTACGCTCTCTCAAGAGGCCCAAAATTGTTTGAAAATGATTTATGAGGGTTGAATTAATCAAAAACCCTAATTTGTTTTCAAAATGTATTTTAATTGAATAAAAATTCAATTAAAATGATAAAAAATTGTTTAACATATGGAAAACAAATTGTGATCTTGGATTAATGCTTCATAAATCATGTTTTGCCCTACAAAATGATTAGAAACCATTAAAAGTTGCAAAATCAAGATGGAAAAAATATTCAAAATGCCTAAAACAATTAAAATATTAATTCTTTGCAAAAATATCAATTATATGAAATAAATAATATTTTTGGGATTTTTTGGGAAAATAAAATATTTTAACATTTTTGTGAATTATTAAAAAAGAATCAACTCAAAATCATTAAAACTCAGAGAGAAATTAATTTTTGAATCAATTAAATAAAAATCACAAAATTCAAATATTTGAATTTGGAAAAGGGCGCCCAGAACAAAGGCAAGAACACGCGTGTGTTCTGAGTTTCCCAGATTTTCATTTTCTATCCAATCTCACTGAATACTTGATCATATCATGCAATCCACATACCAATCAACTCGTTTTAACCTCACGATCATGTCTATGTCATTTAATTTCATTTAAATTAAGCATAAAACGAGAAATCATGAAAAATCCTCAAGATCCCTAAATTCTGCATGAAGGCTGGAATTTTTGATACACGATTTAAACAAAGCAATTAATTGAGGGGAAACATTCCATGCATGATTATGAACATTTGGCAAAAGTATTGTGCGAGGAAATATGCATAGATTGAGAGATGACCAAGTTTATGCTTACCTCTAGGTCGTGACAGCAAGTGCAATGTGATTTCTGAGTTGGAGGTGTTACAGATGAATTGTGATGATCTGAACAGCTTCCCTACACCCTTTGAAGTGTGTTTGAATGCTTGGACTTGATGGAAATTGGCTGGATCACTTCATGGCATCTCAACCGCAACTTGGTTAAAACCCTGAGCAATTGACTGGTGATTATGAGAAATCAGTGTTCCAGCTGTTGTTTAAGTGTTTGATCAGCTCATATATGATGTATGTGAGGTGTGTGTGTGATTGGTTTGAGTGGAATTTCTCTCTAGCTCAAAAACCGATAGTGACTTCCCTTATAAGGAAAAATGGGAGTGAAAGAAGAGATTTTGAGGAAATCATCTGTTTAATGGCTTTGATGTACTCAAACTGATCACAATTGAGCTCTATTTATAGTAGAGCAAGTTTGTTTTGCAAGGAATAGTGAATGGCAACTGCTGAGTAGGTGTGGCCAATGTTGGCAAATGAAAATCCAAGTCTCCTCTAGCCATTGACTAGAGGTTAGGGCACAGGCTGTTGGTTCCCTTGGTCTTGGATAAGTCTTGACTGAATTCAGTTGCTAATAGCTCAGTCCATGCCACCTTGGTGCTTCCATTGAATGCTTCAATCCAAAATTGGAGTCTTGTCCCTATTTTAGGCAATTCTAGGTTTAACATGTTATTTCTTGTTCCAAGGACTTTGGAGGCTTGGCTCAGTGATTGTCCCCTTTTGATTCAATCGTCAGATGTGTCCAAGGTGATGACAAGGCTTGGAATTGGTTGATTTTGGCAAATCGACCAAAAGTGCAAAAATCTGCCTTGCCTTGGCAGATTTCAGCAAGGCATCTTGCCACCATCACATCTCATAGCTCAAATTGAATTTGGTGATGTTCTTGGCCATTTTGGAAAGCCCTCATATGATACAACAACTGTTTGAACATATTTGGTTTTGATACTTTTTGGATCCAAGTGAAAAATGCCCCAACATTTGGAAAAAAGTAAGGCAGATTCTGACTTAGTGAAATTTTCACCAAGTGTTGGAACAAAGTGACTTTTCTTGATTTTGATCACTCCATAACTAAAAATCCATGAGGAATTTGGACATAGGTCAGTATGAAGCTTTTGTAGAGGGCAATGAGATCTACAAATCAAGCTTTGGATGGGAAAAAATGGCCTTGTGGTTTAGGAGTTATGGTCCTCAAAGTTGGTACCTTTGCCACTTTATTTCATAACTTAGAAATTTTTCTAAGTTTTTATGGTTACCCCTTTTACAAGTTATCCCACTTTTCTTGATTTTTCTTGATGAATGATGATTAAAATCATACATAAACATCATTTTAGGGTTAAAAATCTATTTTAGTGAAAAATCTCAAAAACTCAAAGTTTGACTTTTGTGCACAGTTGACTTTTGTCAGTTGAATTCCAAACTGTTCAATTCTTCAGGAAATCATGTCCTTGACCTAAATTAAACTTGATAGACATGTTACATGGGTGTTATAGGGTGTATTGAATCATGTCTTAGGGCTTGGGAGCATGTCTTGGTCAAAAGTCAAAGATACAGTTGACTTTTCTCACAAAACCCTAATTGTGGTCCATATGAAATTGAGACTTGTTGCTCAAGCTTCTTAGATCAATCCATTGTCCCAAATGGATAAATGTGGTATATTGGAGACCCTCAAATCCTCTCTTGAGGTTTTGGTTCATGATTTGTCCCAAAAGTCAACTTAGGGGTGAATTAGGTCAAGAAACCCTAATTCCTGATTTTTGATGAATGCATCCCCTGAGGCAAAATTCACTTGATGGTTGGGTCCATGAGGTTTCATGGAGCATATTAGGTTATGTTTTGGATCTTTGGCTCATGCCCAGATGAAACTTTTCATCTGGAGGCCCTGATCGACCAAAACCCTAATCTGGTGACACTGGCGATCTTGAGGCTTGATCCACCTAGAAGGGAACATCCTTATGCTTAATCCTTAAAGTGGGAGTCCTTTTTTATACTTTGTGTATGTTTGAGAGTGTAGACTAGTTGAAGATCATGTTATTCCTTGATTGATCCTTTGTCTAAGGCTCAGAGAGGGCCCGAAACCCTAATTCTGATTGCAGTGGATGCTCAACAATTACTTGAGGAGATTGGTGAGGCATAAAGGTACATCCATATTGTGATGATGATTTTCACAATGATGGGAATCTTAGTGGTCAAAATTTGGGGTATGACAGATGCCTCTATTTAATCTTCTTGGACCCGAAGGTGTGAATGACGAAGCTATTCGGGGTGCAGGAGGATTAAATATCGGAATAGCAGAAATTTTGATGGTGGTCATGAATGGTAGCTTACGCATTCATCTTCTTTCGCTAAGCAATGATGCTTAGAAAAGGTAAGACTTCCCCTCGATCCTGGTCTCCTACCAAGGAACTGGTCTTAGTTTCTTTTGTAAACTTCCCCTCGATCTTGGTTTCCTACCAGGGAACTGGTCTTAGTTTCTGATATAAACTTGCCCTCGATCCTAGTTTCCTACCAAGGAACTGGTCTTAGTTTCTGATATAAACTTCCCCTCGATCCTGGTTTTCTACCAAGGAACTGGTCTTAGTTTCTTTTGTCAATAAACTTTATTGACAAGGGATACTATGCGTAGCGGTTTGCCTCAAACTTCTCACCGAATTTTCCTGGGGAGATGCCATTTGATAGAAAAATTTGATGTCAGACTTGTTGGGGAACCCAGTCGTCTGAGTTATAGAGGTGCACAAACTTCTCTGTTAGAGACGCCATTTGTTTCTACTAGGGAAAACGAGTTTCTTGAGAGACTGCTTTCACTTGGGGTCTTACATCATACTTTTCTCGGGATCTTCCCTGAGAAATGCCATATGATGGGATCCAATTTTGAGGAGCCGATGACTTTTTCATCAGTGGCTTCTTCGGAGACAAATTGTTGTACTGCCGAATCTCTGCTTAACAGGCTTTCTCTGGGGATTTTCCTTAATCCAGGAAAACAAGGATATCACCTTCAATGGCGAAGAGTGACGTTTGTTGAAGGTTTTCTCTGGCTTTTCAGAGGTTTAAAATATCAAAGTGGTCAAGGACCCAACTTCAATCCAGCAATAAACTGGAGGAGAGATCGTTCAGACGGTACACTTCCTGACGAGGCAAGAACCGACAACTCGATTGAGAGGACTATCATCACTAGGGGATAAAACCGACTAGAGTGATAGTGATACAATGCGAATGCAAATGCAAATAAAATGCACGATGTATGTATGTATATGCTGACAAAACTGACGCGACATACAGACTAATGAATGAACATGATTGGATACTCGGCCACTGCTGGAGATGAAAGGTAACACTTGGTTCAAGATAGCAATTCTGCCTTGCTTAGGAGAAATAGTCCCTGTGGGGAACAACCGTTGGACGGGCTTAGGAGATGAGAACTCGGCCGAGGGTGTCAGATGGAAAGCTGCATCTGATACACATGATCCTTCATTCAGGCGTACTGGTGTAGAATGAGTACTTTGATTCTGCACTTTGAGGCTCGAACCCCTTTGGAGAAGCAAGCGACGTTCTTTCGATGTTCAACAGTCAAAAGAAATTGCCATCTTTATTTTTAAAAACAGAAAAAGTTTTAACAAGTAAATTCTTTTTGTTTTATTTCAAGAATCGTTAATCATGTTAACAACGTCATTCTGTAATGCTAAAACAAATAAGAATTGCAAACAAAAGCACAAGGGCTCAAATTTTATTGATAAGAGGGAGATCAGCCAAATGCATGATTCCAAAGAGTATGTACAAAGTTAGAAAATGGTAATTTACAGGGAAAAGGGCTACGTTGAAACATAATGACCACTATCTTTCTACCAACTTTGAATTCAGGGCATCCTGAGCTTCTGTCGAAGATGACCTTGACTGGAGATTTCTGATGAACGACGTAACTGCTGCTGAGATACTTGCCTCTGTTGAACATAGTTACTTTCCATTATCCCTAATTTTTGCCTGGATTGTATTTTGAGATTTCCAATCCACCGGGATGATTTTTTTTATGATGTCTCTAATTTTTTCCTGGATAGCCCTTTCGGGTTTTCAATCCACTGGGACGTTTTTTTTAGGCGAAGTATTTCTTGACTACATCAACATTCGTGGGATAGGCAAATTCCTCTCCGTCCATGGTTGCAAGTCTCAAGGCGCCGCCTGCGAAAGATTTTGTGACCACATAGGGGCCATCATAACTCAGAGCCCATTTGCCTCGCGAATCAGTGAGAAATGATTGTATCTTCTTGAGCCCGAGGTCTCCTTTTCTGAAGACGCGAGGTCGGACCTTTTTGTCGAACGCCCTCTTCATTCTTCACTGATACAACTGACCATGGCATAGTGCCGTGATTCGTTTTTCTTTGATCAGGTTTAATTTGTTGCGTCGACTTTGACACCATTCAGCTTCTATAAGCTTAGCTTCCATCAATACCCAGATTAATGGGATCTCTACTTCTTTGGGGAGCACTGCTTCCATGCCATATACTAGAGAGAAAGGGGTTGCCCCTGTTGAAGTGCGGACAAATGTGCGATAACCATGAAGAGCAAAGGGTAGCATCTCGTGCCAATCTTTGTAGGTTATAACCATTTTTTGAACGATCTTCTTGATGTTCTTGTTAGCCGCTTCTACCTATCCGTTCATCTTGGGTCGGTAGGGAGATGAGTTATGGTGTTTTATCTTGAACTCTGCGCACAACTCTTTAATCATCTTATTGTTCAAGTTAGATCCATTATCTGTAATGATCTAGCTTGGAACACCATAACAGCAGATGATATTGTTTTTGATAAAGAGGACTACGACTTGTTGGGTTACATTAGCGTACGACGCTGCTTCGACCCACTTGGTGAAGTAATCAATGGCTACCAGAATGAACCGATGTCCGTTCAAAGCCTTGGGCTCAATCACACCAATCATGTCGATTCCCAATATGGAAAAATGCCACGGGGAAGAGAGAACTTTGAGATGCGATGGCAGTACATGAATCCTGTCGGAGTATATCTGACACTTGTGACACCTTCTCGTGCACTTGTAGCAGTCGGATTCCATGGTCAACCAGTAGTACCCTGCTCTTATAATTTTTCTCACCATTATGTGTCCATTGGCATGAGTGCCAAAGGATCCTTCATGAATTTCTTTCATTAGCATGTCTGCTTATGGTCTGTCGACGTATCGAAGCAAAAGCAAGTCAAAGTTCCGCTTATACAGCGTGTCACCACTCAGGAAGAAGCTGCCTGCTAGCCTTCTGAGGGTCTTTCTGTCTTTCCTGGATGCCCCAGGTGGGTAATCCTGTTTCTAAAGGAAGCATTTGATATCGTGATACCATGGTTTGTCGTCTATGACCGCTTCGATCGCGAAGATGTAAGCGGGCCGTTCAAGGCGCATTACACCAATCTTAGGTATGTCATTCCATTGACCAACACTAATCATGGAAGAAAGAGTGACTAAAGCATCAGCCATGTGATTCTCATTACGAGAGATATGATGAAACTCGACTCTATTGAAGAAAGGCAACAACCTTCTTGCATAGTCTTTGTAAGGAATCAATCCTGATTGGTATGTGTTCCAATCTCCTTTTATCTGATTGACGACCAAAGATGAGTCGCCATATACGTCCAAGTTCTTGATCCTTAAATCAATCGCTTCTTCGAGACCCATGATACAAGCTTCGTATTCAGCCTCGTTGTTCATACATTCGAACGTAAGTCTGGCGGTGAAAGGAATGTGGGTACCCTGAGGGGTAACAATGATTGCCCCAATTCCATTTCCATAATGATTAACTGCTCCCTCAAAGATAAGTCCCCATTGGGAACCTGGTTCTGGCCCTTCACTGGGTAGCGGTTCATCGCAGTCTTTCATTTTTAGATACATGACATCTTCGTCTGGGAAGTCAAACCCGACTGATTCTTGTTCGTCAATTGGTTGATGAACTAAATGATCGACACTTCCTTTAACGACTTTCTGAGCGTGGTACTCTATGTCATATTCTGATAACAACATCTGCCAACGGGCAATCTTTCCCGTGAGAGCAGGTTTCTCAAATACATATTTGAGTGGATCCATCTCGGAGACCAACCAAGTAGTGTGACGAGTCTTATACTGGCGAAGACGTTTGGATGCCCAAGCCAAAGAACAGCAAGTTTTCTCGAGCATAGTGTATCGAGTCTCGCAGTCGGTGAATTTCTTGCTCAGATAGTAAATGGCAGACTCTTTCCTTTTGGTTTCGTCTTGTTGGCCAAGTACATATCCCATCGAGTCCTCTAGGACTGTTAAGTAAATGATCAGTGGTCTTCCTTCCATTGGAGGTGATAGAATCGGCGGATTCAACAGGTATTCCTTGATACTGTCTAAGGCGGTTTGACAATCTTTTGTCCAAACGCAATCATGGTTCTTTTTTAGTAATTTGAAAATCGGCGCACAGGTCGGAGTCATAAGGAATATGAATCTGGAGATGTAGTTCAAATATCCCAGGAATCCTCTGACTTGTTTTCCAGTTTTCGGAGAAGGCATTTCTTGAATGGCCTTGACCTTGTCAGGATCAACCTCAATTCCTTTATGGCTGACGATGAACCCTAATAGTTTCCACGAACAGACACCGAATGTGCATTTCTTAGGATTCAAGCGGAGTTTGTATTCTCTCAACCGCTCGAATAACTTTGACAAATGGGTCACATGTTCCTCTTCTATTTTATATTTTGCAATCATGTCATCGACATATACCTCAATTTCCTTGTGTATCATGTCATGAAATATTGTAGTCATGGCCCTTTGATAGGTCGCCCCGGGGTTCTTCAAACCGAACGACATTACCTTGTAACAAAAGGTACCCCATGGGGTAATGAACGATGTTTTCTCCATGTCTTTCGGCACCATTTTGATTTGGTTATAGCCCGAGAATCCATCCATGAGGGAGAAAACTTTGAACTTTGTTGTACTGTCCACCAGCATGTCAATGTGTTGTAAAGGAAAGTCGTACTTTGGACTAGCCTTGTTTAGATCCCTATAGTCGACACATATTCTGACATTTCCATCCTTTTTGGGAATGGGTAAGATGTTGGCTAACCATTGAGGATATTCAGATGTAGCGAGGAAACCCGCGCCAATCTGTTTCTGTACCTCCTCCTTGATTTTGATGGCCATGTCCGGGTGAGTGCGTCTCAACCTTTGCTTTACTGGTAGACATTTCGATCTTAACGGTAAGTGATGTTCCATGATGCTGGTATCCAACCCTGGCATATCTTGGTAGGACCAAGCAAACACATCGGGGAATTCTTTGAGAAGCTTTATTAAACTCTCTTTGGCAGTTGGACTGAGTAGTGCCCCAATCCTGATTTCTTTTCTCTCTTTTTCCGAACCCAAGTTTACTGTTTCCAACGGCTCTTTGTGAGGTTCAATGGACCTTTCCTCCTGTTTGAGTAGTCAGGAGATCTCCTCTGGAATTTCGTGTCAACTTCTTCTTCAGCCCCAAATATCGGGAATTCAAAGTCGGGAGAAGGAATGGGATCGTATGTTTCAACGGGGTTTAAAACAAGCAATCTGCATGACATTATGATTCGTGTTTAGAAAAGATAGAGAGAATGCAAAAGTGTGTGCAGTGTATTTTCTGATAACTGCTTGTTTTTATTATTTGAATTGTTTTTTAGGATTACCATTTTCTGAAAAAAAAACAAAAAGAGAAAACAACAATTAATGCGGAAATTACAGAATGACGTTATTTTATTAATGAACAAGTTGATTCTTGAAACTACAGCCCTATAAAACAAAACTCTGTCGCTTTGGGCAAAGCAAAGAGGAAACTTTACAGAAAGCGAGCCCTATTAAAACATCTGTTTCACCTGGGCAGGGTGAAAGGTTAAAGATGGCAATTACTTTGACTCATGAACGATCTTCAGAACATCGACAGCAACCCATTGGCGGTGAACTCCTCGGTGAATCACAAAGTATGGTACCTTCCTTGATTTGTCTTTAGAAATGATGCTGATTTCTGGTGGAGCAGGATCATTGGAATCTGTCTCTCAAGCAGAGTTGTCGTAGGAGAATTCCTCTGTTGCATTCTGCATAGTATTGGTGCTCTCAGCTATATCTCCCCATCCAGTCAGCTGGATGTCTTCGAGCCTGATACGAGAGCTTTCGGGAGCGGTGTACTTGACCATGTAGTCTTATTTTCCACTCGGTTGTCCCAAGGTGTCCCACACTTCTTTGGAACTGGAGGAGTCGTCTCTCTCGATAACGTTGACCTCAGGAAAAGTGTAGTTAATGAATTCTAGTCCTGTAAACGTTGCGAATTCGTCATCATGTTGAATAGTTTCTGAATGACCTGAGTGTTGATCCCATGACATGGTGGGGACACAGGTATTCTGCTCAATGATGCTCAGCTGATTTTCATTGTTCGGCTGACTTTCTTGCCCCGAGTTTCCTGGGTAAGGTTGCCACATCGGCAAACCATCCATCGGGCCATAGTAGGTGTAGTTAAAATTGTCCTTCATCAGAGTATCTTTCTCTAATGAATTTGGTGGAGCACGACATCCTTCTGGGTCACAATCTCCATAGATCATTTCGACATCTGACCTAGGTATAAATCTCGGACTCTGTGTAGGAAAGCAAAATGGAGGTAGCGTTTCTTCCTGAGACATATAACCGTCCTTGTTGATATAGGACTTCCATTCTTCCTCCGAATCGGAGGAATCTTCCTCATTGATAGCATGGAATGCCTGAGGCACTGGGTGAAGGAAACCTCCAATGTGAAAGAAGTTTTGAATGGGATGAAGACTTTCATTGCTGGCAGCTGTCTGGGTACAGGTTGTAGAAAAACCAAGACCCTTCTTTGTTTTATTGTCAGTAGGAATGCCAAGCTGTCCCCATCCGGTCGTATTGGGTACTCTCGACCGCTTTAATGGCATCTTTGTATGAGGAAACCGAAGTTCCTCCTTCAGATTAATCTCCACTGTGTAACGAAAGTGTTTTGAACTGGGTTCCGATTATCCCTTCTGGTTCCACATAAGTGGATAACGATAGATTGCTTACGAGCAAAGCCTATTCCCCACAAACTGTGACAAGTTTACCGTTCTGGACGAACTTTAGCTTTTGGTGGAGGGTTGAGGTGACCGATCCAGCCTGATGTATCCAAGGTCTTCCTAATAAACAACTGTACGTTGCCCGGATGTCCATGACCTGGAGAGTGACTTGGAAAGTATGAGGACCGATAGTTATGGGAAGGTCCACTTCACCGATAACCGTTTTTCTGGATCCGTCAAATGCTTTGACGACAAGCTGATTCTCATCGGAGGGCCTTTGAATGATAATTGCATCAAAGTGGACTTCGGCATAACATTTAGGGCTGACCCTATGTCTACCAGTACGCTGGCTAAAGCATCGTCCTGGAAGTTAACTATGATATTGAGCACCATGTTATGACGGCAACCCTCTTCAGGTAATTCCTCATCACTAAATCCCAAATTATTGCAGGAAGTGATGTTAGAGACAATACTATCGAACTGTCTGATCGTTACATCCTGTTCTACGAAGGCTTGCTCCAAGATTTTCTGCAGAGCCTCTCTGTGCACTTCGGAACTGAGTAATAGTGATAATACCGAGATCTTTGAAGGAGTCTGCAACAGTTGATCAACGATTTTGTATTCACTCCTTTGGATGAGCTTCAGCATCTCATCATTATTTTTTGAAAGGTCAGGATCACTGGATTGACCAACTGGTGGATCGGGAGCTTCTGTCTAAAGTTCCTTTTCTTTGTTGGACTCTCCAACTCCTCTGTTGAAGATTCTACCACTCCTCGTTACACGACTGATGTCTGCAATATTCACGACGGAGGGTAATGGAATTTCCTTTCCATTTTCAATTATCGTTGCACCGTATTTGTAAGGGATAGACTTAGTTGATTCATACGGTAGTGGTCCCGGTAGATAGATGACTATGGGAGCCTTCTGATTTTTCTAACTATCGTACGTAATCTCGATCCGTTCCCGGTTGGGAACTTTGGATTTGTCAAGTAGAGGAATGATGGTGAAAACATTCCTAGTTCTCTGATGATCAGATATTACGACAACGTCCTCAATTTGATTGGCTAGGTAGTTCGGCGACCAATTGATGGGTCCGGAACCTGGATATAGGCGAATCTCCCCACGATCCACCTGCCCCTGGAGAGCTGCTCGCACAAGGTAACACCCTTGGTTACTTTCTGAACAAACTCCACAACGATCATAGTTGTATGGTGGCACCTGGCCACTCCCGCTTTGAATGCAATGTAACCTTACTAGGTTAGCTTCCACAGATCGAACATCCTGACTCTGACATCGATTAGGATTCCTGTTATTGATACTGATTTGCTGAGTATCTTCATCTATATAGATTGGCATCCACCAGTGATTTAACAAGTGCTGAAGTGCTTCCTGGACAAAGGTATAACCTCGTTTGCTTTCGCAACCTGCTTTACAGCTTTGATAGTCATGTGATATTAGGAACCCGAGGCGGACCTGCTCAACATGTAACTCTACCAGGTTGGTATTCATCACGCGAATATCAAAGATCTGAACCATGTTGATCTGATATGGATTCCTATCATGGTAGTCCTGGATCCATCCGAGATCCATCTGACGTTGGAGGGCCTCTTGTATGAAAGAGCATCCCTATTTGTTTACCGAGCAAGTCAGATAGGAACTGTAATCATGCTGTGGTAGATTATGATACTGGATTTGCCTTGAGTGCATCGCCACCAAGTTGACATTCATCTTACGAATATCGTGGTTTTGAATGCTGTTAGAATTCGTATATACCATGTTAACTCCACGAACTCGGTGCTCTTGGATCCATCCGAGATCTATCTGTTCCTATAGAGATGATTGCACTATAGAACACCCTCGATTTCTTTTAGAGCAGATATCACACTGATGATAATTATGAGGTGGCACATGGCCATATCCACTCTGTCTACAATGCATCTTGACCAGATTGGTCCTTAACAAGAGTACATCATGAATCTGATAGACATTGTTAGACTCTTTCTCAATCAAGTTGACTACAACTTTCTCATGTTGAGGCAGCGGGTTCATGAGAACATTGGGATTCATATCTTTGAAAGATAAGAGCCCGCTCCTAACAAGCTTTTGCACGTCAGATTTGAAATTGAGACAATTCTCTATGTTATGCCCTGATCCTCCTTGATGATAAGGGCATGTCTGATCCACCTTAAACCAAAAAGGAAGATTTTCCAGTACTATAAGAGGAGACTTGGTCTAGATGTGCCCCTTAGCCAGTAGTAACGGAAATAGTTCTGCGTACGATACGGGTATAGGATCAAATCCTTGTGGCCGCATTATACGGTTGTTGTTGTATTAAGGACGAGCCTGCTGAAGAGGGTGTTGTGTCCTTTGCTGATTAGGTTGGCTCTGCGCAACCTGAGGCTAATACGTAGGAATAGGCGCAGGGTTAATAGCAGGAGTTACCGCTGCTACTGGTTGATAACGTCGCCTTTGCTTTCCGAGAGAGATATTCCCAATATCTTGCTCTTTTTTCTTAGGGAGAGCACTACCGTATCGTTTTGTACTGCTTGATGGTCCAGCGTCTTTTGTTAGTCGTCCTTCTCGGACGGCTTCCTCAAGACGAACTCCCATACCGACCATTTCAGTGAAGTCACTGGGCGCAATGGCAACCATTCTGTCGTAGTAAAATGTGCTCAAGGTCTTTAAGAAGATCTTTGTCATCTCTTTTTCCTCAAGAGGTGTACAAATTTGAGCGGCAATCTCACGCCATCTCTGAGCGTACTCCTTAAAGGTTTCCTTGTCCTTTTGTGACATTGATATAAGTTGATCTTTGTCCGGTGCCATGTCCAGATTGTATTTGTATTATTGGACGAAGGCAGTCCCAAGATCTCTGAATGTGCTAATCGTGGCACGGTTTAACCCCATGTACCATTTTAAGGCGGCACCGATTAAACTATCCTGAAAGTAGTGAATCAGTAGGTCCCGATTCTCTATCCGGGCTGACATTCGCCTAGCGTACATCACCAAGTGACTCTGAGGGCAAGAGTTACCCTTGTATTTTTCAAAGTCAGGCACTTGGAACTTGTGTGGAACTTTTACATTGGGGACCAAGCAGAGGTCTGCGGCATCCTTTCCAAATAAATCCTGACCGCGAATGGCCTGTAGTTCCTTCTGCATTTCCAAGAACTGTTCCTAGAATTCTTCCATTCTGTCAAACATAGTTTCCTTTCTACCCGAAAGGTATCTGTGGAATCTGTCCTTCCGGGACAGTGTGCACCACAGGAGGTGGGACTGTGACTAAGGCAGTGAATCTTGGCGTTTCCCAAAGTTTGTAACCTTCAGGAGTCTTTAATATGCCTCTGGCATCTTCGCTTTCCCAAAGTTTGTAATCTTCAGGCCCAGTGGCTCCTGCTGAAGTTCCCTAATCTTCAGTGATCGGCGGAACATATCCTTCCGAGATATAGTTAACAGACATGCCCCAGGGACGATCTTTTGGCATTTGATACCTAGGATCAGACTTCTCCACTATGGGCGCTGAGGTGATCTCTGAGATCACAATTCTTTGTTGCTGAGCTTCTGCCATGGCTTGCATGTTGTTACGAAGCTTTCTCATATCCTCTCTCAGAGCATCGATCTCTTCTTTCAACTCTCTGTTCTCTTCCTCAAGATCATCCATCTTTTTCTGACGATTGGCTCGAGTATTGTACGAATGAGACAGTTTAACTCTAGAACCGAGACACAAACGTGAGATTCGTAGGTAAGAAGAATACGTGATGTGAGAATGATGAAATGCAATGATTATATAATTTGTTTGTTTGGTTTTATCAAAATAAACTTCGACAATTAGATTGCAAATATCAAATAGTGGGGAAACCCCTTTTTATTGATTTCAAAGGATTACAGGAATGGAAATACAGTAGATTACAAAGTGCGGAAACATAAACCTAAGCTAATGGGTCCCGAGTCCTCTCTGAGGAGAAATCGGGTGCTGACTCTGGCGCTTTCCTTTTCTTGAACCGGGGCTCTTGGGCCGTTGACGGGTTGTCATTCCTTTGCCAGGTGAAAGGAGTGAGCAAATTCCTTTGGTCATCTTGGTTCTCTACAGCGTGCTGCTCCAAAATCTCAATCAGAGCATCCTTATCTTTCAGTAGTTGCTGTATTTTGATGCACTCCACGTTGAGAATGCAGTATTTGTTCTTCCAAGACCTCCTCTCCCGTTGAACTTTGTTGAGAGTAACCTGAAGTTTTTCTGTTTCATTCATGAACTACATGACAAATTCCCTTGACGGGAGGACTTCGTGACGCGGATAAGGCATCTTTAGCTTGAGAGCTCTAGTTTGTATCCAGTGGAGATAAGGCTCCACTGAGACACAGTCCGATTTTCCCAGAGACTCTCGTCCTTTCTTATGAACGTGTTTCCTAGCGTGCACTATTTCTATATTTAGTGCTCTGTCATTCTATCCTTCCTTGAAGAAAAGACCTTCCAGATGAGCATTCCGGGGGACATGCCTCATCGGGTATCCAAATTGACGACGAACCAATATCTGATGGTAATTGATTCCTCCCTTAGTTCCTATAAGGGGTATGTTGGGGAAGTTTCCACAATGGTCAATGATCCTGATCCCTTCATAAATCCTATTACACCAATCTATGTCAGAGTTGGTGAGGGACATGATTTTCTGCGACCAGCGTAAATCACTCTTATGATCCCAAAAAGTAGCAGACTTAGGCAAATGGGAGATAAACCATTTGTAAAGCAAAGGTACATAACATGTGATCTCCCCTCCGCTGTACAAATTCCCTAAGTGTACAGAATGATACGCATCAGCGAGCAAAGTCGACACAGGGTTTCCAATGAGAAAAACCTTAATGGCGTTGATATCAACGAAGTTATTAATGTTGGGAGACAGAAATAACCCGTAGGTGAGTAAAACAAAGATACTTTCAAAAGCAGTCACGTTCCCGACACTGGCGAAGTACAGGGCCTTCTTTGTCTAGAACTGGGCAGGCAAACCTTGTATGCCACCCTTAGTGGTCATGTGATTCCTAACCTCAGACTCGTCCAAATGAATTGCTCTTGCAATGGTCTGATCTTTTGGAATTTCTTCCAGTCCAGAAAATGGAGCTCGATCAGTGATGTGTAAATCGGTCAGATGTGAATATTCCTCCAGCGTTGGCACGAGCTGGTAATCCGGGAATGTAAAGCAATGATAAACCAGATCGTAAAACTGAATGAGCGTCCCCATGATTCCCTCAATCACATGGACCCTTAATAGAGGTAGTAGACCTCCGTACTTGGCTCTGAAAGCCTCTTGGTTTGTGATCATTCTCGCCAAACCTCTCAAATCTTCTAGATTTGGAATCCTGAAGGTATACTTATGAGTTCTCCTTCTACCTAAATCCATGAGCGCAATCCTTTTCTCTGATATTTGCAATCACAGTCTTAGTTTAATTTGAAAAACAGAGAGACTAGAAGAGAAAAATTTTTGTTTTAATGTTTTTTTTTATGAATGCATGAATGCAACACACAAAAACATAGAAAAAACATGGGGTCAAAGGGTCGTTGTCATGAAGTCAAGGCTCTACCCATCCCAAAGGTTTTCTACGGGTATTTTTTGTACTTGTCACTCAAAATAATTGATTCCTGAGAACACCAGCAGGTCGGGATCCATGCTAGGTGATGTCCATCAAAGAAATCTTAGAAGAGGGTAGCTTATCGCGTAACAGCTATCCTGATAGCTTCTGCACTACAAAAGAGGTGATTTTCCTATGTGTATACTAAAACTTTCCACATGCGGCATCACCCGCATTCCCATTAGCAGAAAAATAAACACGTATAGCAAATAGGAAAAGCAGTATATATATTTGTCCTAAAGTCCTAGACTTTAAATAACTATGAATCCTATGTTCCTGACAGAAAGTGGCTCCCCGATGGAGGCGCCATTATGTGGTATCTTCCCTAAAGGTTTCGACCTAGTAGACAAAATCTCATAAAAAAAAGACGGTACTCCGCAGCAAAGTCGCCATTTTTCTGTAGCGAGTGATTTTTGGATGTGGTTATGAAGCACAATCGTTCTAGTACTACAGCTCGATTCATTTTTTATCCTATTGAAGCTAATGAAGGAAAGGAAATAGATGTCTCCAATTAACCCTGCTTGCATACTGAGGTTAAACAGTCAAAATTGTTGGTTTACAGATGCGATCCCAAGTGTGGGTTTTTACTAGCTTATTTTGTTTAAAAAAGATATTTAGGCTGTCAGGTTGAGGTGTTTAGGATTGATGGTTTTGAATTACTGCTTTTGGGTTGATTTGAAGGAGATATGGGATTTGGTTTTTTTTTTAGTGTGCTCACTAAGATTTTTCTTTCAATCTTATGCCTACGTATTCCCGTTTACCAAAACAGGGAAATCAGAGCGATCGTAGTTCGTCCTGTTCTATTGGAGGAAATGGTTGTTTTGGTGTCTTGTTCAAAGCCCAAGACATGAAGCGAAAGGTAGTTTGTATCTTGTTTAAAGCCCAAGATCTGAAGCTGAAGGGTCTATTTGTATCTTGTTCAAAGCCCAAGATGTGAAGCTAAAAGGCCTCAACTTTAGAGAGAATTTATCATCTCTAAAGAGGGGTTTGTCTGTTACAACAGTTTATAAAGGAGAATTACTTTAACTGGGATACGTGAATCTAGCAATGCCATAATTTCCTTAATTGGAGGTTTTCAACCTGAAGGAGAAGACTTTAACTCAGTGTAGAGCAATGCTATCTTTCCTTAGGAATTTCTCATGCTAAAAGAGGGACAGTGGCATGGATGTAGATGATCCAGAGGCTTGCCGCTTACAGCGATTAGATGAAGGGAAAAGAGTTGTTAATGTTTGTATACTGTGAATGAGGCACAACTTTGATGCTAAAAGGTTGATTGGATCAACCGGGGTTTCCTTATACAAAGCCTAAGAGGAGGCTATTGGCCCAACAAGAGGGGTGTTTTTATGTGTCTCGTACGAAACCCGAGAGAGAGGCTAAAAGGGTTTGATTTAACGAGGGAGTCTTTTGTATCTCGTACGAAGCCCGAGATGGAGGCTACAGAAGTTTACACTCAACAAGAGAGTGATTCGGTATCTCGTATGAAGCACGAGATGGAGGCTAAAAGGGGTGACTCAACAAGAGAGTCTTTTATACTCAACAAGAGAGTGTTTTTGTATCTCGTACAAAGCCCGAGATGGGGACTAAAAAAGTTAGCTCCGCTGGGGAGAATCATTGTACAAAGCCCAAGAGGAGGCCAAAGAAGGGTACTGTTTCAGTTGAGTGACCAGTATATTGGCTCGAAGAGAAAATCAGTTCTTATACGGGTAACGCTGTACTCATGGATTTGATTAGAGGATCAGGTTTATTTGCTGTTCTTTAAGGAAACGGGAAATCCGAAGGGTATTGAGACTGTCCGAGTCTACGGGGTTCCTTCCTATTTAGGGAGGGTGCTAGAGAATGTCTTTGAGACTCAAAGGGGTAGACTGTCCAAGTCTAGAGTTTTGTCTTTTGTACTATGCTTTGAGAAACAGTAGTAGACTCTTCGAAAGGACTGTTCTATTAAGATGACTAATTTCTGTTCCTATACCTCTACGAGGTCGTCGGGACAATTTGTACCAAGCCCAAGAGGAGGCTAGAAACTTTTAAGAAGTCGAGCGGTCCTTGTACGAAGCCCAAGAGGAGGCTATCATTCCCGAAGGACGAATCATTATACGAAGCCTAAGAGGAGGCGGTGAAAACTTCTAAGAAGCCGACGGGTCCTTGTACTAAGCCCAAAAGGAGGCGGGGTTGCTTTTAAGAAGCCTGCGGGTCCTTGTACAATGCCCAAGAGGAGGCTGATGCTTTTAAGAAGCCCGTGGGTCCCCAAACCCCGAGAAATTCAAGACAGACTATTCACAAGGAATGGATCAAGCCAAGAAAGTTCGAGAATTTGGAAGAAACTCAAGAGATGCCATTCACGGAGAATACATTCATCTCTGGGGAGGTAGAGTCTCTTGACAATTCCTAATGAGGACAGCCAAAGAGAAGTCTGTATCTGGTGCTCCTATTGGGGATCTAGCTTGTCTATCTCTACGAGTAATCGAAACGGCTTTACCTAGTACTAGACGTAGTTTCCGGGGAAACTCTAAATATCTATACTATTATTACACAGTTGATATGAGTTTATGAAAGAAGACTTACAGTGAGCAGCCCCACAATACAGTTATATGATATGAAAGCAGTAAATGAAAGCGTATAAACACTTACTCAGTTGTAGAGCTTCCATGTTGTTTTGTTAGTTGTTCAACAAAGAGAGATTGAAAACAACAGTATATTCAATATCAAAGGAGAAAGTGCTTTGAAAAAGAAAGATTTGGGGCTTACAGCTCAAGGAGAGGCCCAGGGTTTTATCAGTGATCGCACTGTTGAATTTTGTATAGAGGGACTTATACAAGTGACTGAGGCCCAAAAGGTTTTATGTACAAAGGGATGGGTCTTACACTCTCTCAAGAGTCCCAAAAAGTTTAAAGAAAAGAAATGGGTCTTACTACTCGAGGGTAGGCCCAGATGATTTTTAGTTTGAACTGGCGATCGCGCCGAGGTTTTCTTTTAACGCAGAGGGACTTATACAATAAGTGAGGCCCAAAATTGTTTTGGTTAAAAAGGGATTGGGTCTTACACTCCAATAGAGGCTCAAAAGTTTTGAATGGGTCTTATAGCTCAAGGAGAGGCCCAAATGTTTTAAACGGACGACGGTCGTGCCGTTTACTTATATAGAGGGACTTATACAATAAGTGAGGCCCACAAAGTTTTATGTACAAGGGGGTTTGGGTTTTACACTCTCTCAAGAGGCCTAAAAGTGTTTTAAAATGATTTATGAGGGTTGAATTAATCAAAAACCCTAATTTGTTTTCAAAATGTATTTTAATTGAATAAAAATTCAATTAAAATGAACAAAAATTGTTTAACATATGGAAAACAAATTGTGATCTTGGATTAATGCTTCATAAATCATGTTTTTCCCTACAAAATAATTAGAAACCATTAAAAGTTGCAAAATCAAGATGGAAAAAATATTCAAAATGCCAAAAACAATTAAAATATTAATTCTTTGCAAAAATATCAATTATATGAAATAAATAATATTTTTGGGATTTTTTGGGAAAATAAAATATTTTAACAGTTTTGTGAATTATTAAAAAAAGAATCAACTCAAAATCATTAAAACTCAGAGAGAAATTAATTTTTGAATCAATTAAATAAAAATCACAAAATTCAAATATTTGAATTTGAAAAAGGGCGCCAAGAACAAAGGCAAGAACACGCGCGTGTTCTGAGTTTCCCAGATTTGCATTTTATATCCAATCTCACTGAATACTTGATCATATCATGCAATCCACATATCAATCAACTCGTTTTAACCTCACGGTCATGTCTATGTCATTTAATTTCATTTAAATTAAGCATAAAACAAGAAATCACAAAAAATCCTCAAGAACCCTAAATTCTGCATGAAGGCTGGGATTTTTGATACACAATTTAATCAAAGCAATTAATTGAGGGGAAACATTGCATGCATGATTATGAACATTTGGCAAAAGTATTGTTCGAGGAAATATGCATAGATTGAGAGATGACCAAGTTTATGCTTACCTCTAGGTCGTGATAGCAAGTGCAATGTGATTTCTGAGTTGGAGGTGTTACAGATGAGTTGTGATGATCTGAACAGCTTCCCTACACCCTATGGAGTGTGTTTGAATGCTTGGACTTGATGGAAATTGGCTGGATCACTTCATGGCATCTCAACTGCAACTTGGTTAAAACCTTGAGCAATTGGCTGGTGATTCTGAGAAATCAGTGTTCCAGCTATTGTTTAAGTGTTTGATCAGCTCATATATGATGTATGTGAGGTGTGTGTATGATTGGTTTGAGTGGAATTGCTCTCTAGCTCAAAAACCGATAGTGACTTGCCTTATAAGGCAAAATGGGAGTGAAAGAAGAGATTTTGAGGAGAGCATCTGTTTGATGGCTTTGGTGTACTCAAACTGATCACAATTAAGCTCTATTTATAGTAGAGCAAGTTTGTTTTGCAAGGAATAGTGAATGGCAACTGCTGAGTAGGTTTGGCCAATGTTGGCAAATGAAAATCCAAGTCTCCTCTATCCATTGACTAGAGGTTAGGGCACAGGCTGCTGGTTCCCTTGGTCTTGGATAAGTCTTGACTGAATTCAGTTGCTAATAGCTCAGTCCATGCCACCTTGGTGCTTCCATTGAATGCTCCAATCCAAAATTGGAGTCTTGTCCCTATTTTTGGCAATTCTAGGTTTAACATGCTTTTTCTTGTTCCAAGGACTTTGGAGGCTTGGCTCAGTGATTGTCCCCTTTAGATTCAATCCTCAGATGTGTCCAAGGTGATGACAAGGCTTGGAATTGGTTGATTTTGCCAAATCGACCAAACGTGCAAAAATCTGCCTTGCCTTGGCAGTTTTCAGCAAGGCATCTTGCCACCATCACATCTCATAGCTCAAATTGAATTTGGTGATGTTCTTAGCCATTTTGGAAAGCCCTCATATGATACAACAACTGTTTGAACATATTTGGTTTTGATACTTTTTGGATCCAAGTGAAAAGTGCCCCTACATTTGGAAAAAAGTAAGGCAGATTCTGACTTAGTGAAATTTTCACTAAGTGTTGGAACAAAGTGACTTTTCTTGATTTTGATCACTCCATAACTAAAAATCCATGAGGAATTTGGACATAGGTCAGTATGAAGCTTTTATAGAGGGGAATGAGATCTACAAATCAAGCTTTGGATGGGAAAAAATGGCCTTGTGGTTTAGGAGTTATGGTCCTCCAAAGTTGGTACCTTTGCCACTTTATTTCATAACTTAGAAATTTTTCTAAGTTTTTATGGTTACCCCTTTTACAAGTTATCCCACTTTTCTTGATTTTTCTTGATGAATGATGATTAAAATTATACATAAACATCATTTTAGCGTTAAAAATCCATTTTAGTGAAAAATCTCAAAAAGTCAAAGTTTGACTTTTGTGCACAGTTGACTTTTGTCAAATGAATTCCAAATTGTGCAATTCTTCAGGAAATCATGTCCTTGACCTAAATCAAACTTGATAGACATGTTCCATGGGTGTTATAGGGTGTATTGAATCATGTCTTAGGGCTTGGGAGCATGTCTTGATCAAAAGTCAAAGATACAGTTGACTTTTCTCACAAAACCCTTATTGTGGACCAGATGAAATTGAGACTTGTTACTCAAGCTTCTTGGATCAATCCATTATCCCAAATGGATCAATGTGGTATATTGGAGACCCTCAAATCCAAGAGAGGTTTTGGTTCATGATTTGTCCCAAAAGTCAACTTAGGGGTGAATTAGGTCAAGAAACCCTAATTCCTGATTTTTTATGAATGCATCCCCTGAGGTAAAATTGACTTGATGGTTGGGTCCATGAGGTTTCATGGAGCATATTAGGTTATGTTTTGGATCTTTGGCTCATGCCCAGATGAAACTTTTCATCTGGAGGCCCTGGTCGACCAAAACCCTAATCTGGTGACATTGGCGATCTTGAGGCTTGATCCACCTAGAAGGGAGCATCCTTGTGCTTAATCCTTAAAGTGGAAGTCCTTTTTGATCCTTTGTGTATGTTGGAGAGTGTAGACAAGTTGAATATCATATCATTCCTTGATTGATCCTTTGTCTAAGGCTCAGAGAGGGCCCGAAACCCTAATTCTGATTGCAGTGGATGCTCAATAATTCCTTGAGGAGATTGGTGAGGCATAGAGGTACATCCATATTGTGATGATGATTTGCACAATGATGGGAATCTTAGTGGTCAAAATTTGGGGTATAACAATACTCAATAACTGTCTGCGATCAGGGGCCAGATCCAAATTGTACTTGTAGTGTTTTACAAAAGCATTAGTCACATTCTGGAAACGGACTTGGGACTGGTCTAGGCTTAAATACCACTTAGCAGCAGCTCCCTTTAAACTGTCTTGGAAACAATGGATCATTAGTTTGTCATTACGTACGTACGCGGCCATTCTTCGATAGTACATGATCAGATGGAATCTAGGACATGTGGCACCTGAGTACAACTCAAAATTTGGCAATTTGAATTTGGGTGGAAATTCCAAGTCTGAAACCAAGCACATATCCTTAACGTCCATGCTAAAGGCATTACTTAACTCCATTGCCTTCATTTTTCTCTGCATTGTCTCGACACTCTCTCTCAATTTCTCGTGTCGATCATCCCCTTCTTCTGACACATCAAGGTAATCATATGGGTGATGGTTCTGGAAAACCGGATGTACCCTCGTTTGTACTGCTGGTGGAGCATAGGTAGGAACAACCTGTAGAGTCTCATTGACCAGAGGAACAGTTTGTTGAGTAGATAAAGGAACTGTAGCACGGATAAAATCAATGGGCATGCCCAAAGTGTGGTTCATGACAGGGATGATAGGAGGTTCTACCGTTGTGGTGATGATTTCGGAGACCACAGTGGCCTGGGTATCCATTTTTGCTCTCATGACGTTGATAGCCTCGAGGATTTGTCCCATCCCTCCTCGTATTTCATTCAGTTCATTATTGACTCTATCCATTTCTCCGTATGCCTCTGACATCCTTAGTCGAGCTTGGGCCCGAGTGTTGTAGTTGTGTCGGAAATTCAGTGTGACGATTCTGGAGAGAACACGGTGACATGAGATAAAGACAAGGAAAAATGCACATGGTGATGGAAATGAGGATGCAAATGCAAATGCAAGCTAAACTATCAAGAAACCAAAGAAATTTTGCAAATAATATAGACAATATAATCTTTGACAAAATAAACTTCTTCATTCAAGAATCTGGTGAGCATTACATCAAGAGCAGAGTATCTTCATGCTCTGGGTACAAAAGAAGGGGGGACACACCCACAATAGAAAGGAATAACAACAACGAAAAAAGGAAACAACATTAATAGCAGCAACATTAAGGTTCTAGAAATTAGATCCACTGGTGGATGATCATTCTCCTCCATTAATTACCCTCATCAATTTACTGATACACTCTTTTGTCTCCTCTCTTGCAAGAACCAGTTCTCCTAAAGCTTCCACCATCCTCTGCTTTGCCTTTGAGGGTGATTCGTGGCAAGGAAGTGGCTTCCTCATCACACGGCCTATGTCACGAGACCATTGTAAGTGGGCCTCTGTGACTGTGCATTCAACTTTCCATAGTTGTCTATTAATTTGTCGTCAAGCGCACTCCAATCGCATCTTCATCTCAAAACCTCGCTTTTCATCATAAAACATCGTCTGCATATCCTCATCATCTGGAATTACCTCCTTCAGATGACCCAGCTAACGGCGGGCAAGGACAGGGTTGTAATTTTTACAATCGTTTCTCCCCAAAAGGGGCACTTTGGGGCAATCCCCACAGCTATGGATTATAATAATTCCTTCTTCAGTTGAATCATACCATTCAATGTCGGTATGCTTCAACACCGTCAGTTTTTTGGACCATATCTTACAATCTTCCACCTCCCAGAAAGCCAGAGTTTTTGGCAGATAAGAGATAAACCAATTGTAGAAGAAGGCTACACAACAGACAATTGGCCCACAACCTCTTGAGTATCTGGTTTGGATTGAGTGGTAAACATCTGCTAGTAAAGTTGGGACCGGATTGTTGATTGTGAAGATCTAAATGGCTTAGACATCCACAAAATTTTTGGCGTTTGGAAACAGAAACAAACCGTAGATCATCAGAGCGAGGGTTGATTCAAACAAAGCCTCATTTCCTCTATTCTTGAAATACATGGCCTTTTCCAGCAAGAATTGGGCGGGCATTCCTCACTTTCCTCCTTTGTTAGTCAGATTAGCCTGGATGTTAGACAATTTGATCCTGGTTGTTCTGGCGATGTCCCTGGCAGAGGGCATCTCTTCAATCCCAGAAAAAATGGGAGCTTCTCTGACCGGAATACCTATCATGGCAGAGAATTCCTCTAGGGTTGGCACTAATTGGAATTCAGGGAACACGAAACAGCGGTATGCAGGATGATACAACTGGACCAAAACTTTAAGGGGCCCTACAGTCACTGGTATTCTCATCAGTGGAATGATACATCCATATCTATCAGCGAAGGCTGACTGGTCTTCAACCATCTCTCCCAACCACAACAAACGTTCCAACCCTGGGAGTTCAAAGAAATAAGGCCAGACTCTTTTCCCTGCAGCATCAATTTCTACAAAATCTGCAAAACAAAATTATTATCTTGATAGTTTAGCAAAGAAAGCAAGATGCAATGCAATGTTTCATGGAATTCAGACACTTGCACAATATCAAGAGACATCAAAAAACCTCATTCTCATTAATAAAAAAGTGAATTACAAGAGCTGATACACTTCCAAAAAGCCCTAAACATGAAGCTAAATAAAAGCTAGAGAGTCCTACGGAGATTCTCCTAAGAGTCTCATGTTGAGTCTTCTGATTTCTTTCTACATCTGGTCCCTTTCTGTGACGAGGTTGTCGATGATGGATTTCCATGCGGGAGGCTGAGTGTTAGAGGAACTTGGATCTTCCTAGGCTTTTCTCTTCTTGCATGAAAGTAACTCTTCGTTCTTGGCCTGTAGTTGTTTCTGGAGTTCCAGGTTTTCTTCAACAACCACTTGATACTTGAGTTTCCAAGCTTCTTCTGACTGTTGGGTTTGTCTCAAAGAAATCTCCAGCTCTTCTTCTCTTGACATAAAGTATAAAACAGGCTCACTTTTAAAAGCAATTGGTTCCTGCCTCTTGTAGGGCATCTTTAACTCGATGGCTCTTCTTCGGACCCATTGGAGGTAAGGCTCCAATGACACACAATTAGGTTTTCCCAAAGAACTCCTTCCTCTTTTGCGCTTGCTACCCCAGGCACTTAAGGTCAACTTTTTATGCTCCTCATTCTTGTCATATTCTTCAAAGTAGATGTTTTCCAGATGAACACTAAGAGGTTTATCCTCCAAAGGGTACCCTAATTGGCGTCGTGCCAATACAGGGTTATAGCTAATTCCACCTCTAATGCCAAAGAGATGCACGTTGCCATAGTTTCCACAGCTATATGTAATCAGAATTCTATCATACACCCGATTGTACTAGTCAATGTCTGCATGGGAGAGTGCCATAATTCTTTGAGACCACCATCCTTTCTTGGAATCCCATAATGCGCTTGCTTTTGGTAGATGGGAAATAAACCATATATACAATATGAGGACACAGCAAGTAATTTGTCTGTTTCCATGAGCATTTCTTGTATGGACTGAGTGATAAGCTTCAGCAAGCAGGGTAGGTACCGGATTTTGTTTCAAAAATATTTTGATTGCATTCAGATCCACAAAGTTGTCAATATTTGGGAACAAGAAAAGTCTGTAGATGAGCAATGCAAAAATAGCTTCAAAAGCATCCCAGTTGGAGTGTTTAGCAAAATAGCGAGCCTTTTCAAACAAAAACTTAGCAGTTAACCCAAAAATTCCTCCCTTGGAAGTTAAATTGCTTTTGATGTCAACTAACTCCAAGTGAGTTTTCTTAGCTATCTCTTCCTCTTTAGGATCCTCCTCGAAGATAGGAAATGGGGACTCGTCCTTGATAGACAAACCAATTATCTGAGATTACTCCTCAAGGGTAGGCATTAGTTGATAGTCAGGAAACGTGAAGCAGTGGTACTTTGGGTCGTAAAACTGAAGCAGAGTTGAGAGGAGTCCTTCATCAATATTTTTCTTCAACAAAATCCACAACTTCCCATATCTGTCAGTGAATCCCTCAGGGTCTGTTAGTGAATCTCCCAATCTCATTAGGCCATCCAATTTTGGACTCTTGGAAGTGTATTTGATAGTATTTCTTCTTGAACTGTCCATGATATCCCTCTGATATTTCACAAGAAATGAAATCTGAGTTCCATGAAACCAAAGCGACATGAATGCTTATGATGTATGAATGCAAAGCACACACCAAGATACACACAAATCACAAATGCACACAAGCAAAAGGATCTAGGTTTGAGCATGGAGCCAAGGTTTACCTTTCCCATAAGGTGTGTACTACGGATTTTCTTCTGCAGAACAGGGTTCTAAAAAGTTCCTAGAGTCGACAACCCATCTTTCAGATTTTATCAACTTCCCAAATGACTCGGTAATCAATAAAATTCTCAAGAGAATATCGTCTGAGTGTAGTATCGCGTGACAACCATTTCAGAAATAGACTCCATCATGGTCACCGCACTACATCCTAAAAAGGCTTAAGTGGGGTTTGGAAACTACGGTCCTCAATATCAAGGGCACCTAGGTTGAGAGTAGCACGTTTTCACGAATAGACTCGTTCAACATGACTAGACTCTCAAGAGGGCCTCAACTGAGTGATGGTGTCTCAAGTCAACTTTTTCAGTAATTGACTCCCTCAAAGCCTCCTTGAATATACCATCGTCCTATCAATAAGTACACTCAAATCCAGGTTAGGATTTATCTCACCACTCAAGAACAATGCCAAAAAGATCTCAAGCAAAGCATATATATATATATATATATAGGTAATCATACATATATATATATAAATATAGCAAACAAGCATAAATAATACAAGCAAAAACAAGGTGGGCTTAGCCCTCAAAAGTTTCATTTTCTGTCCCCAGTGAAGTCGCCATTTCTGTTGCGGTGAGAATCGGATAACAAGCTATTAATTAACTTGCATCACAAAACTTTGAAATTCACCACCGACTTTGATTTATCCAAAGGAAAGGTTCAAGATCGAGAAAACCTAAAGGGGGGAGATCTAAGGTTCGGGGGTTGGTTATACTAAGGGAAGGTATTAGCACCCTAAGTATCTGTAGTACTCTATAGGAACCTCTTGTTTAAGTTGATGTTATCTCTTACTCGTTTGCTAAGGGTGCTATGCTAAAGGTTGAAACCCTAGGGGTTAGTATCTAAGTATACTCGCAAAGACATCGCGTCTTGTGCCTACGTATCCTGACGGGAGTTGAATCAGAGTAATCGTAGTTCACCTAACTAAAGGATGAATGAGGAACCATTGACTATGGCCAAAGTTCCAAGGGGAAATGAGTATGAGCTCCTTTTACAGTTCACGATAACTCTCTAAATCTAAGTTATAGGGGGAAAGTGAGTTCTCATGATGGTGAGAGTCACATAGAGTTCAAAACTCTAACCTATTGCTAAGTTATGATTCCATGGCTCTCATGAGGCCAAGAAAAGGGATAAGCTCTTATGAAGCTAAGGTAGGGTGGTTTGTTTAGTGACTCATGAGTCAATTTAGGAGGACTTTCCTTTGGAATGGGGGAAGATAACAGTTTTAAATCTACTATGAAATAAAGAGCTATACGAATTTAATATGATGATGTAACAAGATATAAACAAGATATTAAGGTGAAACAAAGTTTATCATCATACAAGGTTGAATTTAAATACATTAAACAATGCTTAAACAAAATAAACAAGGATAACATAATAAAATGGTGCAATAAAAATCCTAAAAAAATTTCCAACTTCAACATGAATAAAAGCCATCAAGATTAAATATTTTCAACCATTTATTTTTATATTCAACAAGTGAATCCAATTAGAAACAATTAGCAAAAGGAATGGAAGAAAAAGGATGGAAGACAAATAAGTTATGAAGGTTTGAAATGTAGTGCATAAACTTAAAAGAAAATAAAATAATCATGTGGTAAAAATAAAGGGAAAGGCCCTCCTAGGGATTGAACCCAAGACCATGTGCATGCAGACCAAAAACCAAATCCAACTGAACCATGCGCGCGTTCTGAACATATAATGGTAGCAGTAACATATATGTAAAGCGAAACAAATTAGAAAAATAAAATAAAAGGACTGGGGCGAGGGGGATTCGAACCCCAGTCCCAAGGGTCAAAGGTGAGTGTGCAAGTGTGTGCTTGCCACTAGGGTGGCTGTTTCATCCGTTATAAAACAGGACTTAATAAATATAAAAGCCTTCATGCGTGCATAAACCAAAGTAAACAAAGCAAACCCAACTCATATAACAGCCCAAACATTATGCCATGCCCTCAATTATGCAGACAATTATCAACTAGCAAGGACAAAAACATTTGATCAAACTCTAAACAACATATGAATTACCAAACAAATGAAATACTAAGCAATGCCAAAATATTCAAACCAAGCATCCAAGCAAGTTCTCACTTTGGTAATGCAAACATACAACAAGAACAAATAAACAGTTTTGAGTATATGGTGTAACATATCTAAACACAAACATTGCACAAAGGTTCAACAAACAACATGACGCATTCATTGAAATCCATGGAAGGACATGGCTTAGATGTATCTAAATGAGCACTCATGTGGATTAGGGGTCAAAACAGCATGGCAACAGATTGAGTTTCATGAATATCAGGAGATTTCAAGACTTAACATGCTGAATGAAAGAAAGCACAGTTGTTTTAGGAGCATACATGTATTATATAGTTAATTGACCAAAGGGCAAGAAATGCAATAGAAAAAGGTAGCAGCATCATTCACTCAAAGTAATAGCATGGTGATACATTGGCAAATACATGGTTAAAGCATAATATGGCCAGTTTTAATAACATGATTTTAATACAGCAGCCCAAGCATGTTAATATGCGTGTTAATAGGGTGATGACATCAAAGTAAAACATCCACAATAACAACATTTAGTGTAGACAAGCAACAAAGTCATTTAGAGTAGTTATGGTTCAAAAGGCAATAAGTTCAAAAGATTAAATGCACACTAATGCTAGCATACTAGTCAAATAACAAGATCCCTATGTCATGAGATATGGAATAAAGCAGCAGACAAAACTTCAGAATAGATGGCATATGAGACATGGTAACAGTTCATACATCAAGGCCAAATTATAGGTACACAAACTAAACACAATATCAAGGAAAGTTTGCATTTAAACCTACTAACATGATGGTAAAAGACATAGGTTCATGGCATTTTGGGTTCACAAAGATGTCATAGAACATAGGCTCAAACAGAATTTGTACATATCAAATAATAGTTAGGCAAGAATATCACATAAAAGCAACATCATGATAGCCAAAGGCCAATACATGTATTCAGAGGAAAACAAGACACAAGGCATGACAGTATAGCAACAAGTTTACTCAAGTAATGTCATTCAAAACAAGCAGTGGCATGGCATGGTGAAAACAAATACTTGTTGCACTAATATTCAATGGATATAAAAACAAAATTAAAGGCATGGATCAAAACCAATTCTGATTTAAGGCAAAAGTCATTCCAATGGTCATGAATTAAAGACATATCAAAGCTATGATCAAGTATTATCAGTGGCACTCAAGACAATTATTTAGACAGTCAAAGACTCAGAGCAATGCAGAGCAAGAATGTGCACATAGTTCTATGGTAGCAAGCATTTGGTACCAAGACAAATACTTCAAAAGATTCAGCCATCAATACAACCAAGGCTACATAGTATACAAGTAGATCAGCAATCATATTTGAACACCTTAAAGGCTTGCACATATAAGTACAACATACTGACAGCAATGGCATATGGACAGCACAAGTTTCACACATAGTAAGGCAATACTCAACATGGATTATAGGTTTACTAATTGGTCATAAATCACAGAGGCAGCCAAGTAAATATGGTATATTATGTATCAAAAACTGGTAGAACAAAGATAAGCATGCTTGGTAAAAGATTTCTGAACCTATCACAGCAGCAAGTAAACACAACGAGTAAACTTTCAGAGTGTATTTAGTTATTCAATTCTAACAAGACAACAGTCTTAGATGAATCAATTTCAAGCATACCAACAAATAACCAAGTCATAAGATAATGCACAACTCCAAACAAATGATGAAGTGTTTACAAGCACATGGTTAGAACAAAACTTAACTTAAAAGGTAACAACAAGTCTCAAGTTAAACAAGTCAAACACCAAGCATTTTAGCAATTCAAACACCAAACATCAAGCACATAAGTCAGCAAAGATTATGCCATGGCAGAGTGGTGCATATCAAAATATAGACACATACATGAATACCAAAAGTGTCAACCTAAATACAACAAGCATCAACAATAACAAAGTTTTGGATACAAAACAAGGCCATGATTTTAAGTATACAAAATGATCATCCATTGATGATGGAAGAAAAAGAACAATAGTGGCATTTAATGAAAGTAACTTAGCAACATTAAATCAAGCATTGATAGATAGGTTTACTAAATCATAAAATACATGAGCATCTCAGAAACAGGGGTGGACTAAAATTCAAGAATCTCTCAACTCAAAATAACATCCAAGCATCAAGACATACATAGGTAAGTTAGCATTTCTATCCATCTAAGTTTGACAGTACAACACCAAACTGAAACCTTATATGCTTATAACCAGTTAATGAACAAAACTAATGCACTATCAACATGATGATATCTCAAGCATAATAACTTAGAACAAAAGGCAGCAGACATGTCTATCTCAACACATCAGCAAAGCAAATGAAATCATCCTACTTCATGATATCAAGCCATGGACAGAAAGTACAAATTCAAATACACATTAGCAAGTTATAGATGTGTGAAAAACAACATAAAGCACATTACAACAGTTATGATTGAGATATGATATGATGATATCAATTGAGTATGAATATTAAAATGGAAGGTTTAGTTACCAAGTGGAGTAATGTCCACTGCACCTTCAAATGGTGTGCTGAAAGCTCTCCTTTCTGAACTAGCAAGACTCCAAGGCCTTTCTCCTTTTCCTTGCTCGTGGAATTCAAAAACTCAGAGACTTTAGAATATTTTGTGAGAATTGTTGGTGATTTTCAAGTGCTGGGATGACCTCCTTTTATAGGCTGAGAAGATTGGCTTTGATTCCCTGAGACCAATGGACAAATACATGGTATGCTGAGTAAGTAATTAGGGTTTGCAACGACCTATTTTCAAATTCAAATCCGGTTAATTATTGGAGACAAAAACCCTTCCTCTGTTGTACAAGGACCTCAAAGATGCAGGGCACGTTTCATGATGTTGTGTATTGCTAAAAACCTCCTTCTTTGTTGTCATAGGAGTGGGTATCAAATTAGGCAATGGTTGGGATTCCACAAAGATTTCTGTAGGCGAGGGCAGTCCTTATGCTGAACCAAGTAAATCTTTAGAGCAACTTTTAATGAACCCAAGCATGAGAGCTCAAAAGGGAAATGATTTGGAGATTTCAAAAATGAAAAGCGCGCCAAGGATTATGAGTTGTAGTAATTGTTGAACTGGATGCGATTTGTCTTGGAATGAATTTTCTTCTTCTTTCTTTTGAAACACGAAGACATGAAGGAAGAGAGGAAAATGTTTTGGTTACTTTGCTCCATGCCAAGCCACGCTTCAGCCTCTCATTGGCTGAAGGAAATGAGTTGAAAAGTCAAAACTACATTGCACGACTCCCATTGGTCATCACCAAGTGATTTCTCTTATTTCCAACATCATTTTTGTAACATTGATTTTGTAACATAAATGGGCTTATGAGATGGGCTTAAGAACAAATGCCTTTAAGACTTAGTTTTCTCTTCTTTTTAGTTAGCAAAATAAAAATAAAATGGTTTGAAAAAAAAGAAATGGCTTAGAAAAGAAAATAAATAATAGGTGAATTTTGGTAGGTGAAATAGTTATGGTTTAGGAAAATTGATATTGACAAATAGAAATGAAATTGGATAAAATTTTGGTTAGTGGATGACTAATGAAATTAGTTTGGAACTAAGAATATCAATTGAAAAGGGAACTTTGAGGGTAAAGTGGATAAAAATATCCTGGAGAGGGTTATGGAGATATCTCTTTGAACATGAGAAACTTGATTCAGTGCTCCATCCAAAATCTTGACTGATCAACCCTTGAATCCTCTTGAAATAAGACCTAATTCACAAATGAAACAAACACAAACAAAACCTGGTAAAAGGGTTAGCTATGCAACATGATTAACCTAAGATGACATGCAAAAGATCAATGGATTTAAGGGTACAATTTGGGGTACAACACCTGGTATGTCCTGATAGGACCAAGCCAATACATCGGGAAACTCTTTGAGAAGCTTTATCAAACCTTCTTTGATAGTTGGACTGAGCAGTGCCCCAATATTGAATTCTTTTCTCTCTTCTTCTGAACCTAAGTTTACCGTTTCCAATGGCTCTTTGTGACGTTCAATGGACCTTTCCTCTTGTCTGAGTAATCGGGAGATCTCTTCTGAAATTTCTTCGTCATTTTCTTCTTCAGCCTCAAATACTGGGAATTCAAAGTTGGGAGAAGGAATTGGATCGTATGTTTCAATAGGGTTTAAAACAAGCAATCTGCATGACGCGATGATTTGTTTTAGAAGAGATAGAGAGAATGCTAGATTGTGTGCAGTGTATTTTCTGAAAACTACTTGTTTTTGTTATTCGAGTTGTTTTTAAGGATTACCATTTTCTGAAAAAGCGAAAAAAGAAAACATCAATAAATGCGGAAATTACAGAATGATGTTATTTTATTTATGATTTAGTCGATTCTTGAAACTACAGCCCTATAAAACAAAACTCTTTCTCTTTGGGCAAAGCGAAGAGGTGTATCTATAGAAAGTGAGCTCTATCAAAACATCCATTCCACCTGGGCAGGGTGAAAGTTCAAGATAAAGATGACAATTACTTAGACTTATGAACAACTTTCAGAACGTTGACTGCATCCCATTGGCGGCGAACCCCTCGGTGAATCACAAATTTTGGCACCTTCTTTCTTGATTTTTCTTCAGAAATAACGCTGATTTCTGGTGGAGCTGGATCGTTGGAATCTGTCTCTCAGGAAGAGTTGTTGTAGGAGGATTCCTCAGCTGTATCTTGCACATTGTTTACAGTCCAAGGTGGATCTCCCGATCTAGTTGGCTGGATGTCTTCGAGCCTGATACGAGAGCTTTCAGGAGCGCTGTATTTGACCAAGTCGAACTTTCCATTCGGTTGTCCTAAAGTGTCCCATACTTCAGTGGAACTGGAGGAGTTATCCCTTTCAATGACGTTGACCTTGGGAAAAGCATAGTTAAGGAACTCTTGTCCTGCAATCATTGCAAATTCATCGTTTTACTGGATATTTTCTGAATGCCCTGAGTAATGATCCCATGATTCTGTGGGGACGCAGGTATTCTTTTCGATGATGCTCAACTGCTATGCATCGTTTGGCTGACTCTTTTGCCCCGAGTCTCCTGGGTACGGCTGCCAGATTGGCAAGTCATCCATTGGGTCATAATAGTTATGGTCAAAGTTGTCTTTCATCAGAGTGTCCTCCTTTAATGAGTTTGGTTGAGCACAACATCCTTCTGGATCACAATCTCCATATATCATTTCGACTTCTGACCTTGGTATAAATCTCGGACTTTGCGCGGGATAGCAAAATGGCGTAGATACCTCTTCCTGAGACATATAACTATCCTCGTTGAGATAGGACTTCCATTATTCATCTGTATCGGAGGAATCATCCTCGTTGATGGTATGTACTTCTTGAGACACTGGGTGAAGAAAACCTCCACTATGGAAGAAGTTTTGAATGGGATGAAGATTTTCATTGTTAGTAGCAGTCTGGGTACAGGTTGAAGAAAAACCAAGACCTTTCTTTGCTTTATTGTCAGTAGGAATGACAAGCTCTCCCCATCCTTTTGTATTGTAACTTTTGATCTCCTCGAGAGCATCTTTGTACGAGGAAATCGGTGTTCCTCTTTTTGATTGATTGTCGTTGCTCATTGAAAGTGCCTGGAATTGGGTTCCAACAACCTCCTCTGGTTCTACACAAGTGGACGATGATAAGTTACTCAAGATTAAGGCTTGCTCTCCGCAGACTGTGACAAGTTGGTCGTTCTTGACGAACTTCAGCTTCTGGTGAAGTGTCGAAGTGACTGCCCCAGCCTCGTGTATCCAAGGTCTTCCTAACAAACAACTGTATGCTGCCCGAATGTCCATGACCTGGAAAGTGACTTGGAAAGTGTGAGGACCGATAGTTATGGGAAGGTCGACTTCGCCGATAACTATTTTATGGGATCCGTCAAATGCTTTGACGACGACCTCACTGCCTCTCATCGGAGATCCCTTAAATGATAGTCGCGTTAGAGTGGACTTCGGCATAACATTCAGAGTCGATCCAGTATCTACCAGTACACTGGCTAATGCATCGTCCTGGAAGTTAACTGTAATATTTAGCGTCATGTTGTGACTTTTGCCTTCTTCTGGAAGTTCCTCATCACTGAAACCCAAGTTGTTGCAAGAAGTGATGTTGGAGATGATTCTGTCAAATTGTCTTATTGACACATCTTGTTCCACAAAGCCCTGCTCTAGGACTTTGTGTAGAGCCTCCATGTGAGCTTCGAAACTGAGTAAAAGTGATAACACTGAGATTTTTTAAGGAGTTTGCAACAGTTGATAAAAAATGTTGTATTCACTCTTATGGATGAGCTTCGGCATCTCATCGCGGTTTGTTGAAAGGTCGGGATTACTGGATTGATTGACTGGTTAATTAGGAACTTCTGCCTGAGGTTCCTTTTCTTTGTTAGGTTCCCCAACCCCTCGGTTGAAGATTCGACCGCTCCGTGTTACTCGACTGATGTCTACAATATTCACGACCGAGGGTAATGGAATTTCCTTTCCATTCTCAATTGTTGTTGCACCGTATTTGTAAGGGATAACCTTAGTTTATTCATACGGTAATGGTCTCAGCAAATAGATAACTACAGGAGCCTACATATTTTTCTGACCATTATAAGTAATTTCAATCAGTTCCTGGTTGAGAACTTTCGATTCGTCAAGTAGAGGAATGATGGCGCAAACATCTTTGGTCCTCTTATGATCAGATATTATGACGACGTCTTTGATTTGATCAACGAAATAGTCCGACATCAAGTTGATTGACCCCAAACTTAGATACGGTCGAATCTCTTTGTGGTCTAACTAACTTTGAAGGGCTGCTCGCACGAGGTAACATCCTTGATCATCTTCCGAGCAAACTCTACAGTGTTCATATTTGTGTGGTGGCACCTGGCCATGTCCGCTTTGTATGCAGTGTAACCTTACTAGATCTGCTTCCATTGATCGAACATCCTGACTTTGATACCGAGTAGGGTTTCCATTAGTCATGCTGACTTGTGTGTCTTCATCCATATAGATCGAAAGCCACCAATGGTTTAACAAGTGTTGCAATGTTCTTTGAACGAGAGCACATCCTTGGTCGCTCTCACGACATCCCTTACAGTTCTGATAATCATGCAAAGTCAGAAAACCGAGCTGGACTTGTGTAGCGTGTAACTCCACCAAGCTGGTATTCATCAAGCGAATTCAAAGATTTGAATCATATTCACTTGATACTGATTTCTATCGTGGTAATCCTGAATCCATCCAAGATTCATCTGACGCTGGAGGGCCTCTTGCACAAAAGAGCATCCCTGTTTGTTTACCGAGCAGACCAGACAAGAATCGTAATCGTTCCGAGGGAGGTTATGATGTTGGCTTTACCTTGAGTGCATTGCCACCAAGTTGACAGTCATTGCACGGATGTCGTGGTTTTGAATGATGTTGGAATTCGTATAAGTCATGTTGACCTCACGAATTCAGTGATCTTGGATCCATCCGAGATCCATCTGTTCCTGTAGAGCTGATTGCACCACCGAACATCCTTGATCATTTTTAGAGCGGATATCACACTGGTGATAGTTATGAGACAATATATGACCGTATCCGCTCTGTTTAAAATGCATCTTGACTAGGTTGGCTCCCAATAAGAGTGTCTTGAATTTAATAGATGTGGTTAGACTCTCCCTCTATCAAATTTACCGCAACCTTCTCGTGTTGAGGCAGCGGGTTCGTCAGAACATTTGGATTTGTATCCTTGAAGGATAAGACCCTACTCCTAACAAGCTTCTGTTCATCGAATTTGAAGATGAGACAATTTTCTAGGTTATTCCCCGGTCCTCCTTGATGGTAAGGGAAAGTTTGATCCGCTTTGAACCAAAAAGGTAGATTCTCCGGGATTGTAAGAGGAGACCTGGTCTAGACATGCCCCTTGACCAGTAGTAATGGAAACAGTTCAGCGTACAACATGGGTATAGGGTCGAACCCTGGAAATCGTATTGTACGGTTGTTGTTGTACTGAGGACAAACCTGCTGAAGAGGCTGTTGTGTCCTTTGTTGAAATTGTTGTTGATTAGGTTGGCTCTGAGCAACCTGAGGTTGATATGTAGGAACAGATGCAGGGTTGATAGCAGGAGTTATAGCTGCTACTGGTTGGTACCATCGCCTTTGCTTTCCGAGAGAGATATTACTAATATCTTACTCTTTTTTCTTAGGGAGAGCACTACCGTATCTTTTGGTACTGCTGGATGGTCCAACATCTTTTACTAAACGTCCTTCTCGGACTGCTTCCTCCAGACGAACTCCCATGCCTACCATTTCGGTAAAGTCACTGGGCGCACTGGCGGCCATTGTGTCGTAGTAAAATGAGCTCAAGGTTTTTAAGAATATTTTTGTCATCTTATTTTCCTCAAGAGGTGGACAAATCTGGGCGGCAATTTCACGCCATTTCTGAGCATACTCCTTAAAGGTTTCCTTGTCCTTCTGCGACATGGCTCTGAGTTGATCTATGTATGGTGCCATGTCCAGGTTATACTTATATTGTTGAACGAAGGCAGCGCCAAGATCTCTGAAAGTAACGATCTTAGTGCGTTTTAAACCCATGTACCATTTAAGTGCGACAACGGTTAAACTATCTTGAAAGTAGTGGATCACTAGCTGTTGGTTCTCTGTCTGAGTTAACATCCTCTAAGCGTACATCACCAGATGACTTTGAGGGCAAGAGTTACCCTTGTACTTTTCCAATTTGGGCACCTTGAATTTGTGCAGAACTTTCACATTGGGGACCAAACAAAGCTCTACGGCGTCCTTTCCAAATAGATCCTGACCGCGAATGGCTTACAGTTCCTTCTGCATCTCCAGGAATTGTTCCTGGAGCTCATTCATTCTATCGAACATACTTTTGTTCCCACCTGACGGTATCTGTGGAATTTGTCCTTCTGGGACAGTGTGTACCACGGGTAGTGGTACAGTCATTATGGCAGAGACTCTTGGTGCTTCCCGAAGTTTGTAACCTTCAGAAGTTGCTGTCATGCCCCTGGCATCTTCTCTTTCCTGAAGTTTGTAACCTTTAGGCCCAGCGGCTCCTGCTGTAGTTTTCGGATCTTCAGTGATCGGCGGAATATATCCTTCTGGGATATAGTTAAGTGGCATGCCCCAGGGAAGATCTTTCGGCATGTTATACCTAGGATCATACTTCTCCACTATGGGCGTCGAGGTGATCTCTGAGATCACAGTCCTTTGCATCTGAGCTTCTGCCAGAGCTTGCATGTCATTATGAAGCTTTCTCAGATCTTCTTACAGAGCGTCGAGTTCTTCTCTCAACTCTCTATTCTCTTCCTTGAGATTATCCATTTTCTTTTGACGATTGGCTAGAGTATTATATGAATAAGACATCTTGACTCTAGAATCGAGGCATAAACGTGAGATTTGTAGGTAAGAAGAATGCGTTATGTGAGAATGATGAATGATATGCAATGATTATATTAATTAATTTTTTGTTATTTGATCAAAATAAATTTCGACAATTGGATTGCAAATAACAAACAGTGGGGAAGATCCCATTTTATTGAATTCAAGGATTGCGGAAATGGAAACATAGTAAATTACAAAGTGCTGTTAAAAGGAAATATCTAAGCTAATGGATCATAAGTCCTCTCTGAGGAGAGCTCAGGTGTTGGTTCTGGTACTTTCCTTTTCTTTGACTGGGGCTCTTTAGCCGTTGTCGGGTTGTCATTCCTTTGCCAGGTGAAAGGAGCAAGCAAATTCCTTTGGTCTTCTTGGTTCTCTATAGCATGTTGCTCTAAAATCTCAATCAGAGCATCTTTTTCATTTAGCAATTGCTGTATTTTGTTACACTCCACACTGAGAATACGGTACTTGTTCTTCCAAGACCTCTTCTCCTGCTGAACTTTGTTGAGAGTAACCTGAAGTTTTTCCGTATCAGACATAAAGTAAAAGACAGATTCCTTTAATGGAAGAACTTCCTAACGAGGGTAAGGCATCCTCAGCTTGAGAGCTCTAGTTTGTACCCAGTGGAGATAAGGTTCCACCGAGACATAGTCCAGTTTTCCTAGAGACTTTCTTCCTTTCCTGTGAACATGTTTCCAGGCGTGCACTATTTTTGTCTTTAGTGCCCTGTCATTTTCTCCTTCCTTGAAGAAAAGACCTTTCAGATGAACATTACGCGGGACATGTCTCATCGGGTATCCAAATTGATGACGAACTAAAACTGGATGATAATTGATTCCTCCTTTAGTTCCTATGAGGGGTACATTAGGGAAATTTCCACAATGGTCAATGATTCTTATCTCGTCATAGACTCGATCATACCAATCGATGTTAGAGTTAGTAAGAGACATGATTCTCTGTGACCAACGTAAAGTATTTTTATGATGCCAAAATGCAGCAGACTTGGGTAAACGGGAAGTGAACCATTTGTATAGCAGGGGTACACAACATGTGATCATTCCTCCGCTGTACAAATTCCTTAGGTGTACTGAATGATAAGCATCTGTGAGCAAGGTCGATACAGGGTTTCCAATCAGAAAAACCTTAATGGCGTTGATATCTACAAAGTTATCGATGTTGGGAAACAAAAATAACCCGTAGGTGAGCAAAACAAAGATGCTCCTGAAAGCGGCCACGTTCCCTATACTAGCAAAGTACAGAGCTTTCTTTACCAAAAACTTGGCTGGTAAACCTTGGATTCCACCCTTAGTGGTCATATGAGTCCTGAATTCTGACTCGTCCAAATAAATTGCTCTTGCAATGGTTTGATCCTTTGGAATTTCTTCTAGTCCGGAAAAGGGAGCTTGGTCAGTGATGGGTAAATCAGTCAGGTGAGAGTACTCCTCCAGCATTGGTGCAAGTTGATAATTCGGGAATGTAAAATAGTGATAGACCGGATCGTAGAACTGGATTAGCATAGCCATGATTCCTTCAATTACATGGACCCTTAACAGAAACAGCAGTCCTACGTATTTAGCTCTGAAAGCATCAGGGTTGGTGATCATCCTTGCCAAACCTCACAAATCCTCTAGTTTTGGACCCTTGAAGGTATACTTGTGAGTCTTCCTTCTACCAAAATCCATAACGCAATCCTTTTATCTGACATTTGCAATCATTGTCTTAGTTTAATTTGAAAAAGAGAGACTAGAAGAGAAGATTTTTTTTAGTTTAATGTTTTTTAATGAAATGAATGCATAAATGCAGCACACAAAAACATAGAAAAAACATGGGGTCAAAGGTTCGGTGTCATGAAGTCAAGGCTCTACCCATCCCCAAAGGTTTATACTGGTATTTTTTCTACCTATCCTCAAAATCACTGACTCCTCTTAGGATAACAACAGCAGGCTGGAATCACCCAAGCGAGCTGCAGTATCTTAGAGTAATCTCAAATGTGGGTAGTATCGCGTGACAACTATTTCCGATAGCTTCCGCACTACAAAATAGTAACATGGTTTCAGTCTACTAAAATCCTCACTTCTCAGATAACCCAATCGAACAATCTGCTTTCAACAACCGAAGTCGTATAGGCATTGAATCTGCAAAGGGCATCTCCACTGATTCGATGGTCGACCGGGACCTCTTATTTGGGAGTCACTCCCTGTAATATTACCCGTATAGTGTCATCACTTATCTTAGGTGTATACTCAATTTTTCCGCATGCGGCATCATACGCATTCCCATTAGCAGAAAAATAAACACGGATATCAATTAGGAAAAGCATTATATATATTTGTCCTAACATCCTAGACCTCTAGTCCCATTTCCTATACAGACAATGGCTCCCCAGCAGAGTCACCATTTTACTATAGTGAGCGATTTTTGTCGGTGACACGACCACCTTATCGCTGGGGTTTTTCTCCTCAAGGGAGAAAGGGCGTGCTACTTTCTGATTTTTTATTTATCCCGTGAAGCTGGAAGGGAAAGGGAAGCTATCTAAAACTAACGTTGCACGCACAATGTTTAACTGAACAAAATGCTTAAGAGAGATTGGGGAGTCCGAGGTCAGCTTATACAATGGGTAGTTGTCAATTACCCATCCTATATGTGGTTATCCACAGGATGTTAGCAAATAGATTCCTGCTTTGTAATTGATGGTGTTTATCTATTAATGGGTTGGGAAAGTTTCTTGGGAAAGATGAGTGAGTGAGTGAGTTTTTGTTGATGTTCGGGTTTTTCCCGATTGTTTTTGGTAAGGTACTATACCTAAGGGTTTTGATTTAGTATGAAGGTACTGGACCTAAGGTTTTCGTTTAGTATGCTCTCTAAGATTTTGCAATCTTATGCCTACGTATTCCCGTTTAAACGAAACAGGGAAATCAGAGCAATCTTAGTTCCTCCTATTCTAAGGGAGAAAAAAGATGTTTTAGTGTCTTGTTCAAAGCCCAAGATTGAAGCTAAAAGGGTATTTGTGTCTTGTTCAAAGCCCAAGAGTGAAGCTAAAAGGTTTGACTGAGAGAGAATTTGTCATCTCTAAAGAGGGATTGTTGATTTTTGTATGCCTTGATCAAAGCACCAGTTTGATGCTAAGAGGCTGATTGACCCAGCTTGGGGATTTCTTTATACAAAGCCTAAGAAGAGGCTGGATAAGACCGACTCAACAAGAGAGTATATATTGGTGTCTTATACGAAGCCCAAGATTGAGGCAAAAAAAGATACTGGCTCTTTGGGGATATCATTATACAAAGCCTAAGAGTAGGCTAGAAAGGGTTTTGACTCCGTTGGGGGAGGTTCGTATTTGTCTTGTACAAAGCCCAAGATTGAGGCTGAACGGAGTAATTTAACTGACTCTGGCTTGGATATTTTATGTGTCTTGTACAAAGCCCAAGATTGAGGCTGAAGTGAGTTTGACTCCACTTGGGGAAAACCAGTCCTCGAAGCCTGGAGGAAGGCTGGGAGGGAATGACTCTGCTTGGGAAGGTATATGTCCTAAGCTCGAGAGAGGGAGATTTATGTCTTGTACAAAGCCCAAGATTGAGACTAAAAGGGTTTGACTCAACAAGAGAGTGTTTTTATTTGTCCTGTACAAAGCCCAGGATTGAGGCTAAAAAAAAGATTGACTCAACAAGAGAGTTTGAAGAGGTGATTGACTCAACAAGAGAGTCTAAAGGTTGATTGACTTAATAAGAGAGTCCTTTATACTCAACAAAAGAGTGATTTGATGTCTCGTATGAATCCCGGGATTGAGGCCAAAAGAGTGTTGACTCAACAAGAGAGTCTGAAAAGGTTAGCTCCGTTGGGGAGAATCATTGTACAAAGCCCAAGAGGAGGCTAATTGTTTTGAGGAAAAATCATTATACAAAGCCTAAGAGGAGGCTATCTAATTGCTGAGGATTAGATACATAGGCAGGCCCAAGGGTGGGGAACTCTTATGAGAGAGACCGGGTTTTTGCTGGAGATTGATCCAGAGTGATCAGTGTTTTTTCCTATGTTTAAAAGGAACTTGAGAAGGTCTTTGAGACTCAAGGGGTTTAGACTGTCCAAGTCTACTGGTGTGAAAGAGTTTTATCTTTTGTATGATGCCCAAGAGGAGGCACGGGCATTAAGGGATGAGAATCAACCCTAAAATGGCCGGAGTTTTGACACTGGAAAGATTTCTCTAGCAAAGGATGACTAAGTTCTGTCTTATACCTTTAAGAGGTCATTAGGGTCCTTGTATTAAGACCAAGAGAAGGCATGAGAACTTCTAAGAAGCCGAAGGGTCCTTGTACAACGCCCAAGGGGATGCGGGGATGCTTTTAGGAAGCCTGTGGGTCCCCAAACCAAGAGAAGTTCAAGAAATGCAATTCAGAGAGAAGAGATCATTCCAGGAAAGTTCAAGGGTTTGGAAGAAACTCAAGAAATGCTATTCACGGAGAATAGATCAACTCTGGGGAGTAGAATTTCTTTGACAATTTCTAAGGGTGACAGTCTGAGAAAAGGTTCACCGAGAATACTGCCTTTCTCTTTGTTCCATATTGTTTAACCCCAAGAGAAGGGAAGATTGTATCTAGAATCCTACGGGGGATCTAGTTTTGTTTGTATTTAAGAGCGACCAACAGGGCTTTACCTAGTTCTAGACCTAGTTGCTGGGGAAAACTCTAAATAACTATACTAGTATATATACAGTTGATATATGACAAGTATATTAAAAAGGTATGAAAGAAGACTAACCATGCGCAGCTTCCCACAATACAGTTATGTATATATGACATGTATTTAAAAGAATTAAAGAACACTAACCATGCATCGCTTCCCACAATACAATTAAATATATGAAAGCAGGTAAAAGAAAGCGAATAAACACTTACCCGTTGTAGAGCTTCCATGCTGTTTTGTTAGTTGTTTAACAAAGAAGTTAAAGAAAGTTTTGATAGCAACTATACATTTGTATTAAAAATCAAAGGAGAAAGTATTTTGAACAGGGGTCGGGGCTTATAGCTCAGGGAGAGGCCCAAATTTTAATAGCGATTACATTATTGTTTTGAATTTGTACGGGGACTTATACAAGTGACTGAGGCCCAAAGAAAGGTTTTTTGTACAAAGGGATGGGTCTTACACTCTCTCTAGAGGCCCACAAGATTTTTAAAGAAAATAAATGGGACTTACAACACGAGGGTAGGCCCAAATGATTTTCTTTTGAAAACGGAAATCGCGCCGAAATTTCCGACTATATCAGGACTTATACAATACACTGAGGCCCAAATTATTTTATTTACAAAGAGGTGGGGCTTACACTCTATCAAGAGGCCCAAAGAGTTTGAAAATGAATAGAGATGGGTCTTATATCTCAAGGAGAATCCCAACTATTTTTTATTTAAACTGGCGATCGTGTCGAGGTTTTTGAAAACACCGTGGGTCTTATACAATGATTGAGGCCCAAAGGATTTTGGTTTTAAAAAGGGGTTGGGTCTTACACTCTATTAGAGCCCATGAGTGTTTGAAAAATATTTGTTAGGGTGAAAATCAAGGAAACCCTAATTTCATTTTCTTTTAAAAGTAATCCTTTTAATAAAAATGAATAAAATAATTAAAATATCAAATAAGTCTAAATAAACTACTTGTGATTTTTGGTTAAGGTTTGAAAAATGAGGGTTTAATCACAAGATGATTTAGGACTCATTTGATTTGGATTTTCAAGATGAATATTCATTTTTAAAAGGTTTAAAAACAATAAAAAAATGAATTTATTTACAAAAATACCAACTATATTAAATGAATAATATAAATATGATTTTTTTGTGGAATAAAATATTTCAACATTTTTGTATTTTTTGCAAAAAGAACCAATAAAAAATAATTAAATTTGAGAGTTATTAATTTTCCAAATCATTTAAAAATAACATGGAAAATAATAAAAAGTGGCAAAAATGATAAAAAAAGATGATCTGGGGCGAGGGGGATTCGAACCCCAAACCTCTTGGGTGCAGCGCGCGCCTCCTACCACTGGGGTGGTGATACATCCGTGTATCAAAACCACCCCATGAATATATGAGGCATGCCTTGTTTTTGGCCTGGCCAAGGCAAGGCAAGGTAAGGTTTTGGCCAAAAACGTGAAGCTTGTAACTTTCTCATTTCCCCATGGATTGGGACAAAATTTAGGTCTATCCTGCCTAGAATTTCACAAGGAATCCAATGGCGGTGGTGGTTTTTTCAGATGAGGCTCATATTTCAAAACCCGATAGTGTTCTTGAAATAGGCCTATAATTGCATTTTCTATGCTACCTCTTGTTACAGACATGAATTACATGATGAATTGGTTCAAGCATAACATATATAACATGTATGAGATGTGCATGATCAGTGGACTTCAAAACAATGCATATTTCAAAGAGTTCAAGTTGTGATGCTTACCTCTTTAGGAGCTTTTTGGGCAACCTGCCAAGTGCTTTGTTCCAGAAATAATTTGATGCTTTGGACACCCTCAAATGATCCCTTGGAAGCTTTTAGAATGGTTGGAACCAATTGGAATCCTCAGGAACAAGTTTGAGCTCTTTCTTGCAAAAGAGGCAAAAGTGACCAATATAGCAACTCTCTCAAATGGTGTTCCATATGTGGGGAACCATTTGGGACAGTTCAAGGATGATATTTGGAGTGTTTTTTAGGCCTTATCTGGTTTTGAAAGTGATTGAATCAATACATGGCTTGAAAAATGCAAAAAAGTCCAATTTTGAGGTTTTGAGAGGGGACTTTGTGATTTTGGTGTTACAGGTCACTTATGAGAGTTTGGATAGCTTAGATATGACATATTGGATGTGTTTGGATCATGAGATATGATGGAAATGCTCTCTAACTCAAAAACTCAGAGTTACCTTGCTAAAGAAGGCATTTTGGCCTAGAGAAAGGGATTTTGAGGAAAGCAAGTGTTGTAGTGCTTTGGTGTACTCAAACTGAGCACAAATGAGCTCTATTTATAGTAGAGCAAGTTTATTTTGCAAGCAATAGTGAATGGAAACTGCAGCAGCTCATTGTCCAATTGCATCACTTTGGAATCTTAAGTCTCCTCTAGCTATTGACTAGATGTTAGAGCACAGGCCTATGGTTCTTTGGTTCATGGATAAGGATTTACTGAAGTGTTCATTTTTGCTCTGATACATGCCACCTCTAAGCATCCATTGAATGCTCCAAAACAAAATTGGAGTCTTGAGGCATCTTTAGCTTTTAGGGGTGCCAAACCTATGTGTAGTTCCATGAATAGTCGGGGGATCAGAGTGAGAGGCATAGCCGGGGAAAAGAGAGTCATAAGAAGATAAATAGTTCCTAACCTCGGAGGCCATGAAAGCTAGTCAGAATCAGGGATGACCACTAGCGTGGACTGACTCTTTCTACGAGCAGAGGAAAGAACTCTACCGATTATAAAATCCCTGGGCTTTGCCAAAGACATAAGAGGCATACTGATCTTAGTCTACGTCCGGCTCTCGAACTTGATCTCGTAGATTACCTCAACCAAGTAATAGCATTGACTCACCCTCTCGTTCTGTATGCGATTGGAATCTCAGTCTGAGTCCCAGCCCACGTCAGGTTTTCCAATGACTTTGCTTTACCTTGTCCTCTAGTTGGCCGAATCATCTCTTCCACCGTAGTGGGAATGCTTTTGTCTAGCTGTTATAAACATATGAAAGACCGACCCAGTTCGTATCAGGGCTTCTGTTTGTGGAAGCATGTAATCTTAAAAAAAAAGAATAACCTGTAGCTACGGCGGTCCCTGAACTTTTGCGGCATTGCCCATGGCATGGGCATGAGCACAACACCTATGTATGGGCAATACCTCCCTATATTCTTTGCAAGAGACCATTCCCTCACAGTCGATGCTCCTTCTTGCTACAAAGGCACCCTTGAAACTTGGAAGATTTCTTCTAGTAAGATGGCAGGCAAAGTCTAGCAGGGGCAAGCCTAAACCTCTACTTCCACCGTCGCAGCCTATAACTCTAAAGCTAGAGTATAGTATATCTAAAGTGCGCTTTTTGCTTATTTATCATTTTAGTTGAAAATGTCACTTGCACAACTCTTCACAACAGCCCCTTCTATGCCTAGTGCTTTTGCAAATGGGCAATTTATGGGCATCTGAGAACAAGCCCTTAATTTTATTCTTCAATTGCGCAAACCAAGACACCTACTCTTTTTATGTTTTATGAACAGCGCGAATTATTGAGATGCTAAAGAGGGACTGGACTGGCCAAAGGGATAAGGTACATCCTGTTGATGTTGAGCATTCTATTCTTCTTGCTCACTAAAGATATACTTACTTGTTTTCATGGAGCGAAGAATGCTTTCTTTCTCGCTTACTCGAGAGCTAACCTAGAATAAAGAGTCTTTGACACGGCGTCAATATGGCTTAAAGAAGGTCGTTATGCCTCGAAGAGTTATATCGTAGCTCTTTCAAAAAGATCTTTTTTATCCTTATCCTCTGTAAGCTAAAAGGATATATTCTTAGGTAGTGACTCAATAGCTCTCCCCTCTAGTTTTGCCCCAATCCTCTCCTGCTCATAATAGGGCTTTCAAGGGCTATGTCATCTAGAAAAATGGATCCATTAGTATTAGTTTCCTTATTTATTTTTATTTTTTGGTTGGAGCCTATCTTATATGCTTTCTTGTGCCTTTGTAGTGCCTTAACGTTTTGTTTTGGTAAGGGACACGAGTGAACAAAGGAGAGGTTAAACCGCTTACTAGCGGCGAAAGAGCTTCTATATCGAAGTTCCACATCTTTGTGATAAAGACGATGCTAGTCTTTTCGACGAATTACCTGTTAGAGGAATACTTTAGGGACTTTTCTCTCGAGAGATGGGGCATATCCGCTCTTAGCAGCATTCCTCCTCAGATGGACAGAGCCTTATTAGTGATCAGTCCGCTAGTTTCCTGGATCCCACTCGGTCTTCCTTTTCCCTTTGCTCCCTGGATAAGTCTCATTCGATGTCGCAACCGATGCTTAAAACATATTATTTATTCTATCTTCTCAGTCTTCGATCAATCATTCTCTGCTTCATAGAGGAGGGGTTTCCCAGCTAACAAGGAAGCAGGATTTAAAAGAGAGGTAAATTCTAAACTGGACCGAGATGGCCTATACACCAATTGACCGACACCATTCCTGAAGAAACGAAGATCGTTGCAAGAAGACCCCCCGTGTAAATGGCAGAAATTTGACAGCAGTAGAACGAACCTTGGGCTTGACATGACAGCACCTCGCGGCTCCCTTTCAAGATAAACAATGCGGCTAAGCGGGGCGAATGTGCCGATGGATGGAGGCGGCTGCATGCTGCATCTAAGAGTTTAGTTCCATGAGACTGAATAACATGGCATGAAACGAAGTAAACTCACTTTGCTTAACACAGGGCTGCAGAGCAGGACTTCTTTCTCACCCTCACCCGTCATCCAACATGGTTCGCACCAGCGTTATTTATCTCGCTTAGTCCATCGATGCTTGCCTCTACTTCAACCACTACAGACGGTTCCCTTGCAGCTAAAAGAATGCGATAGAACACCTTTTCTTACATCAGGAGATGAAAGCCGTCAAGCAGGCAACAACGTCGACTATTCGTCTTCACTTCCTCAAAAGTGCTACAAAGAGCCCCTGAGTGCAGACCCATCCCCAAGGGACTAAACGCATTCAGTTATCTTTCAAAGAGCTTATTCGAGAACAACCTATTCTAAAAGCAACCTATTTTAATTTGAAAACAGCTTCTTTTAGGGATGACTATTCTGCAGCGGTAATTGCAAACAGAAAGGGAGCACCGCTTACTCAAGCACCAGTACCGTCTAAGCATCCCACAGCTTATGATTTATTTCCTTCAAACCTTCCACCAGGAGGATGCTACTTCTCTTTTCTATTATTTGACAGATTACTTGCCCCAGCAATGCTTGCTGTCAGCAGTTAAGGGACAGAGGGAAGGTGACGAAGGTAATCCTACTACGGCACTAAGACTAATTCAGTCTATTTGGCGACTATTCCCACTGCACAGCTACTGCTGTAAGGAAGGAATTCGGTTTAAAGCTTGTTGCGTGCGGGGAATCAGGTTTGAAAATTATTACACTCCTTCTCTCCCTCTTTCCTGTGCTAGCAATCGGGTAATTCGGTAAAGAAGTAAAGCAGGAAGTCCAGTAAGCCAAGGAGAGACCCCGGGAAAGCCAAAGCTGTGCTTTCCTTACTTCTTCTTATACCCTTGCAGGCAAAACCAAATAAAACATACCAATGCCTTATCTCGGCATTAGGAGTTAATTAAAAAGGTAAGAAGGAATGGCCGGATGTAAAGAGATGTCCCAAAGACTAGTGAAATCAGATAAGAAGGTAAAAGAGTAAGACTAGCAATTCGGGATAGAAGGACTAATTTACTTATATTTAGCCCTAGAGGAGATCGAGACTGGTATTAGTTACTTTACCGAGGCGAGGAAGGGAAGATAATGACATTTTAAAAAAACCTCTTCGTAAAGAAATAACATACTTAGAGCTTAGAGACGAATGCACCAAAGAAAGGTAAAGGTCAGACTCCTAATTCTAAGCAGCCTCCGATTCTTGCAACTCTCACATGAATTTACTTTTTTTTTCGCTTTCACTAAGGGACAGAGTCTGTCTTTACAGCACAGTAGGGAGATAAAATTCATGTACTAGAGAGGAAAGCAAGCCAAGAGCTCTGACTTGAGGCAAAGAAACTAAGCTCACTTTCCGCGCCAAAGAGAATCCACTCGTTTATCTAGTAGGGAGAGAGAGAGACAGTCAGGGTTGACTTGAGTGAGTGCCCAGGATTTCCCCAGGTGGGGCATCCAGGAATCTGACTTCGGAGTTTTGGTTGAATTGAAAAACCCCGCTATAATAATTAAAATGTCTCTTCTTGTTTTCATCGGCTAAGGGGCTCTTATTATTAACCAGAACAAGACTTGGCTTATACATTTTGCGAAGGAAAAATAAAGCTAGCTTTTCTAGGGCCAAAAGGGGGAGCTTGCCTAGTTCTACTAAGGAGTATAGCATCGAATCTGTTGCTGGTGGTGAAGAAATAGTTGGTTGTTTGACTCTCTGATTGAGTAGTTGGCGATCTAAGTAGTTGAGGGGGCTATCTTCGAGTATCTACTGAGGTTAATTATTCCTTGAGTTACTGCAGTTCTTGAATCCTTACCCCCCTTTATCTTTATGGGCGAGTAAGTCATCTAGAAGGCCTAGCTAGATCACTAGTGTAAGAAGTCTGTAATTTTTAATCACATGGGTTGAGGCGTGGAAATGTCCTGGTGTGAGTGCCAATTGAATGGCAATGGCATGGATGAGTGAAATCGATGCTATAAGGCTGTCGTATAAGATAAGTAGAGCCTTTCAAAGAATTGTTGAAGCTGTCGGGCATCTACGTAGGACCTGTTGCGATGTCTTCCCAACCATAAAAGCCAAACAGTGCAGCTCCTACCTAGTAACGTTATATATGTTAGTCTTATTATTAAGTCATTCTCCTAATAGGATAACTAACTATATCTTATGGAAGGTGATCCAACGATGGAACTTGCGTGCCTTCTTCCTTCCCTTAAGAAACCTTCCAGTTTCGCTTCTAACAGGTGAGATAAGGCGAGGCTTTCCTTGGTTACTTTCTCTTTCATTAGGCTTGAAACGAACAGGATAGATTTTACGGATTTTACTTACTTGACAAGTAACTGGCTTTATAACTTCGATGGGAGGAGAAGACCTTATATCGCTCTATAACCAGCTTTTGATTTACCTAGAACCAACAAGCCTATTCGCTTCTGCTATCCTAAGCTTTCTGTCTATCTCGCCGTTTGCTGGCCCCTTATCACTTTTGTAAATGGATCCACTTATGAAAACACTTTGACTATAAAAAGGACTACTGGTAAGTACTCTAACCAAGCAGTAAAAAAAGGGTAAGAACTAAAAAGATGTCCTATCCAATGCAATCTCATCTCCGAAACAAACGAAAGGAGCCCGCTTTCCCTCTCTCCTTTCCCACCCCACCCTTCATATCATAGGAAAATTTATAATAGATGGGGTGGCCTCACCGGAAGGTTACATTAGATTCCTGAAAACGGGTAAAGCAGCTGCCCAGCCCTACCTTTTCACCACTTCGACTGATGCGGACGTGGTTCCCTCGTCGTGAAAGAAGCAATGAAAGGGAAGCCCCGGGGCAAACCGCCTTTGTTGTTGCCTGGATAGCTTTCTAGAGCATAGATCTAGCAACGCATTCTAGGCACAGATCATTGGTATTGGATGCATCGTTAGGTTGTGCCGAGTAAAATCTGCTCCGTTTTTTTCCGTTGCAGAAAGGAGATCCCTTCCCCCCGCTTTCACAAATTATGATGATGAAGTCCGCGGGGCTGCAGGTACTATGGATCCTCTGACTCCCAATCGGGTTGCCTTCCCAGGTCTCGCCGGTCTTGCCTGTAGGTCGTGATGTGCCTCGAGATGGCCGTCTCCTGTCCCCCTGCCGGTGGGGGATCCGCTCCTGGGTCGTCGCTTGCGTCTTATGGCCTGTCCTCTAGGCACCTTTTGAAGGCAGGGAGTGTGACAACGTACACGCTTCCCTTTACTCCATAGGCTTTCTCATCAATTGCAGGGTTTGGTGGCCCGAAATTGACTTGGCTTCGCCAAAAGCCCTCATCTCTAGAAGCCCGGCTCGCGAGGCGTCCCTCTCACAGTAGGGTTCCAAACCTCGCCTCGCTCTTGTGACATGCTATGTTTCCCCTCTTCATTCCCGAGTAAAGGGTGAGTCCCATGCGTTAGTCTGTGGATCGCGGTCTCACGCACTAATCCCTACAGGTGTCCGTAGTAGGCCGGCCGCCCTACCTAAATCAATCATCATATCGGTCCCTAGGCCCCATTGCTGGAAAGGCTCGGCTTCAAAACCGTACGTGGAGCTTCCGCCTCATACGGGTCCTCTAGGGATGGAGGTAGGCCCAGCCCAGGCTTGTGCGGTTAAGGTTGTTGTACACGAGAGCAAGAGCAGAGCAGGGAAGGAGTTGTGGCTTATGCGTGGGATTCGGTGTCGCCACCGGATCGGCGCCAAAGCATACGTTGCTTTAAAGTTGTGATTGTTGTGGCGTCCCCGCTCACAACTCCATCCCTTAGTCTAGAAAGGTTTTCTAGGGAATCCTCGCCCGTGAAGGTACGAAGATTATCCAGAGCTCTAGCCCCCCGTCCCATCCAATCCCCGCTTGGGTGAAGGCCCGCCATGACCTGACAGATATCGACCTTGACCTCAAATAGGTCTTCAGCTTGAATCCGGGCCATTTGAATCTCATGGGCTGAAGGAGAGGGGAATCTCCCCAAAAGCCTCCGTTGGATGGATTCCACACTGTCCCCCCTATAATCTCATTATTTTGATAGGGGTAGGGCAGAGCCCGATTAGCAGCTTCCTGCATAACCGGATTTACGAGAGGCATAGCTTGTTCCCCCGGAAGCGGTTGATTGACCGCTGAGGTACTACTACTACGCCCGAAACTCGCTGAGTCTTCCAGCATATCGGAAGTGTACGTATACAAATCCGAGTCGGCACTAAAGGGAATGACGGGAACGCCAAGCCCGAGAAAGCCAAGCCCGAGAAAGAGTTGCGAGATAAAAAGCGTTACTAGCATTACAAGTGATGAAGTGAATTTATCCAGTTGAGGCATGATTGATTGAGAAACAATGATTCCCTCCTGACAGAAAGAGAGTCCGGAGTCTTAAAGAATTCATTCTATTGAGTTGTGGTTGTTGACCAATAAATTATGCATGGGAAAGGTGACTGAAACACCAGAAACGGGGACTACCGAGCTAATGATAGAGGCAAGAAGACTTTCCGGCCAGGTCCCATTAATTGATCATAACGATATCGTGGAAATGCTGCACGGACCCATATATATAGGAACGGAAACAGAATCACCTTGATACTAAACTGGATCGAGCCCGAGATCCATCCTTGGCGTTACACCATTGGGATACTTCGAATAAAATTGAGTACATATGGGATACACCGGTACTAAAACCTTTTCTCGAGACAGTATGGTACACTGAACACCAACCCAATCTAGACGAGATAATCCAAACTATGACTTCAACATATAACTACGTACGTTCGACATGATTCCTTTCAGGTTATGTAGCTTGGGCAGCTGATACCATATCCGGTAGAACCTAGTGAACCGTATCCTTTGTTGTGTGGAATTTGTTCTCTTATGATATTCTGATTGTCTCATAGTGGATGTGAGTAGTAGGGGCGGTGTCCTCGCTGAAGCCAACCCACTTTATCCTCTCTGAGAGTCCAACTTACTTACACTTATTGAATTCCCTCCATATATATATTAGGGCACTCACTCGAGCGTCTTTCATTCCCTCTCTCGAATCTATGCCCGCTTTTCGTCGAACCTCTATCGTTTTCTGGTGTCGCCTTCTCCCAAAAATGTGATGAGCTTCAGTGCTGCATTGAGTAGTAAGTGGGCCTTTGCGACTGCTGCCCCAAAGAACATCCAAAGTTTGACTCGTCCTGGTTCAAGACATTCAAGCACTCGTTCAACCGGTCTTCGATACGCTTTGAGTTTTTAGTAATATATAAAATACTATATCTAATTCGAAAAGGGCTTATGCACTCCACTTTCCACAAGGTGTAAAAGAAAGGACCAAGCTAGATTCTCGAAAGGAGGCGGAAAGCTGTCCCTTGGGGTATGATAACTTTAGGAAAGAATGCTACTAGATTAGGGGAAGGGGAAAAATAGAAAAGGTGAAGGATAGGTTTGCGAAAGCTTGACGAAGATCTGGATTCCTGTTAACGTAAAGATGATAAGACGGAAAAGACTCCTTCCTTATTTAGGAGAGCGGAGGTCAAACTCGACTGAGCTAGGCTAGGTAAGAGTGGTCAATAAGACTAAGAGAAGTCGAGGAGAGCTGAGTTGAAAGTCGTTAGCAGGAATGGTATCCGGGTAGTTTCTCAGGCTCGATTCGGTGTCAAAGATTAGCATCCCATTCTCAACAGCAAGATAAGTGAGAGCATTTGTTGCATCTATTAAGTCAAAGCTAAGAGACAATTCGGGTTGATACGAGACCTTCGCCCTCGTCTTCTTTTTTGGGAGATTAGGTGCCTAGCCTCAGATGGAGCAAAGCAGACTTCGACAATATGCTATGAGTGTTTGTTCTGCTTTCGGGGCAGACTAGCGGAATAAACGCTTAGAGGAATAAATGGGACTTCTTACTTTACTTGAAGCGGGTGGCATTCTTTAAAGGAGCAGCTTTTAAGCCACCTCCTCGAAGAAGTGAAGAAGAAGGGGTCGTATATATAAGGCTTGTGCAAGCAAGTGACACTTTACTTCAAGCGAATAGTGCTGCCTCACTTTCTTTAGCTAGGCTGAGAAGCCGATTTCTTCACTTGTAGTCTAGCTCATCGAAAGACGCATAAGACCTTCGCACCCAAATTCTTTGTTATACCTGCTCCTCGATGCGGAATAAAGGCTGGTGCTCTAAGGGGAGATGGATTAAAATCCCGAGGAAAAGAAAGAATCAAATAGTGACGCATGATGAAGAAGGCATGGCGAAGAACTGATTGACCTAAGGCGAGGAATTATTAAGGGAACGTGTCACCTAGGTCTCATCTTGTAAGCCCTTATCTTCTTCTTACTCCCGCTCGTGCCTCCCCGGTCCCGTATGGGGAGTCCCTTCGCTCGCCTAAGGGTTAGTGAAGAGTTCTGGCTTCTAGGGCTCTTTTTGTGTATGGCTGCTGGTTTGGTAGGATTATCTCCCTCTATCGTCTGATTGTGGGCATATTCCTTAGACTATTATATGGATGCCAGTTTCGGTAAGAAAGGGATAGATTCTCAAGCAGTGGATTCGTCGAAAAGACTTGAAGTTGATTCTCCAAGAGCTTCTTAGTTAGTAGCATTCGACATTCCCTCTTTGACTATATATGGGCGTACTGATATTGATAGAAAGAAGGGGCAGTTCGGACTCACTTTTGAGAGGAAGATCTAAGGCCCTAGTTGTAATGAGACTTTCTGACTCTCTAAGAATAGAGAGGAGATCTGTTCTCTTTCCCCTCAGTCTGCTTTCGATTGGAAAAAGGAATGGCTCGGTACAGGCTTATGCCCGAGGCAGAAAGGACCCACTGAGGAAGTCAAATTCTCGAGGGAGGATGTTTGTAAGGACAGGTTGTTCGTAAGGATGCTCGGCCGCATCATTAGTGCTGGATGTTCAAAGGTTCTAAAACCGACCCTGAGGAGGAAGGCACTTCAACTAAGAACACACTGCGTGGGCTTCACAACCTTAACAGAATGAGAAAGCCCTTGGGGAGGGAAAGGAGAGAGTCTTAACAGAATGAGAAAGGAGATAGGAGAGTTCCCAATCTGACTGAAAAAGAGAAGAAAGCTAAGGCAGTTACCTAGTTGGAACGAGAGGTATTTGATGACTCTCTTTCCTCTCTAAAAAAAGAGATATATAATTAAGAAGGCAAGTAAAGCCTTAAGTATTAAATAAGTGAATACGCCAGCGGGAACTTGAAATCTTTCGCTTTCTTGGCGAGTGTTCGTCTATCAATGAATGGAATCGGTAAAGTGGTCTCAGCGGTTCGACTGCTTTGTTCTCCACGCCTTCGTTCATTTGCCAACTTTCTGACTGCAAAAGCCAGTCCGAGGTTGGAGTTAAAGTTCCTATCAATAGGGGCCTTACGTACGAGAGTTCAATCTAGAGTGATAGTCTTTACCGCAACTGAGTCACTCAGTGATTTTATGAGTCACTTAGGCAACTGAACTTGGTACTGATTCCGGGTAACCACATCGGATTCAGGGAGAAGGGTTCATCCGCTTTTATAAAAAAAAAATCTTACCTTTTACCATTTATCTAACCAGTTATAATAAGGCCTATTCTGTCCTTTTACCTATAAAGCTCGATCCCTCCTTCCTCAAAGGCCATTAAACAAAGTGGATGGAGAGTAAGGATACGAACGAATAGCTCTTGCTTGAAATAGAGAGAGACTTATTTGTATAGCGATTGCTTTAATGTAATTAATGATTGAAGTTCAGATTTCGTTGAACCAGTACGTCTTGTTCCCTCTTATAAATGGGAGAAAGCTACTTTTAAATGGGCTCGTGTGAGATGGATCGCATTGTGAGTATAATTCCCAATGTATCCACCAGGACAATAAAATGTAGAAATGGTTAAGGGAAAGGAAATGACTTTCGGCGGCTCCTTCTGTCGCCGAAACAGAAAGGATCCTTTCCCCGAAAGGCCGGTGGTTTTTTACGCTCCAGTTGGTATCACGCCCTTAAAGAGAGTAGAAGAAGCTCTTTTCAGAGTAAGGGTAAGGCTGCGACAGAAGGCAAAGCAGAAGCTAATGCCCCAAGTAATCTGTAAAAAGGCAAGGATGAGAATCTATCTATTGCGACTAATGTCAGCCCGCTATTGATTGCCCAACTAGAACTCGAGCAGCCCCACCTGAACCAGCTGAGAGAGATGCCACTGCTACTATAGCTGGCTACCCGAACCGAGATCTTGCACCTTCCTTTAGTGGGCTCGTGAGACCTCGACTTCTTATTGCACCCTAAAGGAGACTAAGAAGCCCGTCCCCCCGTCTTGGAAGCCAACTGTAGCCGCTGTAGCTTTAGATTAGTAAGGCCAGCTTTCGGGTTAGTATAGTAGCTCGGACTAGTAGCTACGGCAACATTGATATCCCTTGCCCTCTCTAGTAGTTGGTGCAGCTTAGGTAGGAGGCCCCTATCACTATGGCAACATGGAAGCTTTTCACGGCCTAGAATATGAGTCTTATTCGGTTCGGGGTGAAACGAGCAAGCGAAGCCTATCGCGGCTGGAATGCCCGCTACCTATGCTTCTGTAGGCGTAGAGTCCAGATGAGATTCATAGGTTCCGGATAACGTTTGTTTTGAAGCTGCCACTCAGCTGCATCTTACAAATCCTCTCAGAGGCCTAAAAATGGACGTTTCTCGAGGCCATGTTGCCGGAATACAATCTCGCTTTCAGAACAGGCCGTAAACGATCGAATTCAGGCCTTGAAGAAACTCTCACTCGAGAACAAGGACTTCCCTGTACTAACGGGCCACCCTACCATGCCCGCGCGCTGCCACTTGGATTGACCAATGGTGAGCGTAGAGTCCCCGTTCCGATGGGGCACCTGCGAGATTCCGTTTTTTGCCTTCCTCTTTTCGCTTCAAAGTCAATTTAAATGAGCGCTGTGTGCGTGCTTCCCCGGAAAAGCACTTCGCGGCAACATTGAAGCCTTAACGGACCCGGGCAATATATCAAGATTGGATTTCGAAAGGTAAGAAAGATAACAACAAATATATTCTAGTGAGCCTAATCCTTTATATCATCTTAATCTTCCTATCCTTGTCATCCGAGTCACTTCACTTCAGCCAACTTCTCAGCTTAATGATGAAAAACATGAGCTGCAATCCGAGCTAACTCTGCCCTTACTGTAAAGATCATCGTAGGCCTCAAATCTTACGCCGTAGCGTGCCAGAGAGCTGCGAACCGAGCTACCCTAGCACTACCTGAGCTAGCTGGTCTTCGAAAATCATAATGAAAAAGAATAAAAGAGAAGAAGCATACTTCAGATCGGCAACATTGTCGTGTAAATCTACCTCTTCTGGTTCTGTCTTTGCCTTCCTGGCTCTAGCTAGTAGTTCTAGTTGCGCCATACCATAAAGGGCTAGTCGCATCTGCCTTCCGTCGCCTTTGGCCCTATCAGTAAGGCACGGCATTAGCTTCTCTAGACTCGTAGGCAGCATCATCTCTCTCAGCTAGTTAGCTAGCCGCAACTAGTTCATGTAGGCAGCTCTTGGTGGAGTTAGGGCAGCCGCTATTCTTCCTGCAGCTCCTGCATCTAAAGAAACTGGTGCAGCTTACGCTTACAGTTGCGCGTCTTTAAATGTCTTGCTTCTTGTCTTAGAGCAGTAATTCGTACGGGCATTCGTCGCCTACAAGGTGGAACGGTTAGGTGCTACAACAAAAAGGGGGGCTTGGTTGGCTTTAATGTAGCCAGTGGGCTAGGCTAAGTAAGTTGACCTTAAAAGCTTCTTTTTAAAGAGTGAATGATAAATAACTCTCTTACCTTAACGCACCTACTACCGGCGTTGGCTGACTTACATAGTTGTTCTTTGCTTTTAAGGACTGCTTCTGGTCTCGATATTCCATCCCGTTTTTTAGCGAGAATGTTGCTTATCGCGTATGGTAACATGGAACATACAATGGCGTAACAGCTTTTGTGTCATCTTAGTTATTCCCCCTACGGAGTTGTGCTTTTCCCACCTTGGCCAGGAAGAGATGTGAGACGAGGTTCTTCAACCATTACTTTTCTTCAACTTTGAATTCCGTTATGTCAAGGTCAAGATCAGGTGGTAGCTTATTTGCTGGTGCTGGTGTTACTGGAGGATCTGGGTCTCGCTTACGAACATCAGAATCTTTCGATCCCAAACATCAAAATATAGATCACTAGCATCCGACTCTTCCTAACGATCACGAAAGACAGAACCCCGATAACTATCACTAGGATCCCTACTTGAAGTTAATTCTGGATCTTACTCCCGATAACGAAGATCATAATCTCTATTACGAGCATCCGTAACTGCATAACATCAGAATCTCACAATCGATCTGTAGTTGGCCAGCAGCATAGGCTAGGCACCATAGAACATGCCACAGTGCATGCCATAGCGATGATGACCACCATAGTAGTGGATAGGCATATTAGTGTTAGCCACCTTTTTCAAAATAATTTCCAAGTCTTCCTACTCGTTGACCAATTCCTGTTGCTTCAGCTCCCGTTCCTTCACGAGCATCTACACCCGCTCTGGTTCTTCCTGTTGTTTGCTTCCTGCTTGTATCATTCAACCTGTGTAAACCACTGTTTAAAGTAAAGAAAGGGGTACCACTTTCATAAGCCACTGTCAACCACTATAATAAGAGCTAAAGGACTATGAACCTTAAGATTGCACGAACAATGGATCGAGTAAATAGGAATCGGGGAGGAATCGAACCTCCCGGCTGGCTAGCCCGCGTTCCAACTGATCTGCCTCCATCCTCCACTCCGTCCTTCGTTCTCCCTTAGAATCAATAGGAATACTATCTGTCTTTTCACCGCTCCGTGGGTAGTCCTATGCATAGTCCACTAGAAGTGATTAAGGGTCTGCCCAGTTAGAGTTTAGTTATTTATAAAAAGATTATTATATAAGCGGAACGTAGGCGCTTTAGGTAGGTGTGTGTTGACCATGCACTCTCGCGTCATGTAAATAGATAGAAAGAGCACGAAAGTATACTGTCTTACTGGATCTGCTCTATGGAAATGGAATTGAAATCCTCTTAGTCCGATTCCTTACGAAGAAAGTCTGACTCTATCTGCTCAATAGCGAAGGGATTTGGGCAAAAGGTGTACGACTTAGTAGGAGAGGTTCTGAAAGAGTGAAGGTAGTACATCTTTCTTTTCCTTTTGATTGAGATGGACTCCTATCTACTTCTGGGATGAGGTATGACTGAAATAGGAGAGGTGTCCTTCCTAGGTAAGACCAGACCTGGTTGATTAGTCTTCCTTCTGTGATCCGGGGATGGAAATTGGAAGGCGGTAGTTCAGGGACTGTTTTGGGGGCATTGATCCTAGGTCTTAATCTGTTGTCATCTTGGGGGATTCTTGTGGCATATCATCTTCCATATGTAGGTTTTTCCCAATCCTCATAATGGTCTTTCAATTGTTCCACCAATGCTACTGGAGCACTCTTGATGCCCAAAGTCTTATGGCCGACGGCTCTTAAGGGTTTACACTCACAATGAAAATGAATGCATCCCTTATTCGCCCTGGCTTGGTTAAGCCTAGAAGCGAAAACAAGGAAATCAGTACCGGAGACTCCTCCGATATAGGCAGGTTCTTTAGGGCGATTCTCCTCTTCCTTAGACATAAAATCTAGTTAGACCCACTAGGTAAATAAAGGAATTACCAAGGTCAGACACATATCGCAATCTTACATCTACCTTTGCCTTACCCACAGAAAGCCTTCGCATAGGTTTCCTTCCTACGTTTTTAGCGGAGAGAAGAGAATAGTCTAGTTAGTAGTCCTACAGAAGCTAGAATCAATCCTATAGATTAGAAACTGTAACCTATAATATTATATGCATATCCTAACCAGGGAATATGCACAGAAAAAAGCACCTTTTTTCACTTTATCACTGGATTGCGAACTTACTGATCCTTTTGATGAGAATGCCACTACTCTTACTTACTATCTTCAAAGCCTCCTATTGGCGTGTCTGGATCAGGTGAATCTCTTGGCTAGATATCTCCTTAAGCGATATATCGTTAACTCCTTAGGATAAGAAGGGATAAGCAAGAAAAACCCTAGCTTTCTGTCGATCCTTAGCTCCAACTTGCGTCAGATCCTTTTGCCCCTTACTCTGCTAGATGGAAAGCGGATGCAAGAGAACTCTCAATGGCTGCAAGTAGAGCTGCCATTGAACTATATGGATAACAACTCCCACCGGATGGAGATATCTTCACTTTTTTTCAAGCCGCTTGTCGGTAAGAAAGAGAGACAGCTACTGGACACTACGGGGACTATAAGCGATCTAACAGAACTGGCTTGTTGAACGGAACTCAGACTAGAGATATCAAATGACCCAGGGGACTGGACCTCTAGATGTAGCACTGGATGTAAGAAAAAAGTCGCAGAATAGAATAGATAGGCAAAGCAGCACTTAGCACTCCAACTAATGGCCTTAAAACTGTTGCAATTGGTACAACAGCTTCTCAGGGGATTCAATCAAGAAGAGTGGATTCTGGGCTACGCTAAACCTTTTCCTTTTCTTTTGCTGACCGGAAGGATTTGATGTCCAGACTGGATAAACATCTAAGAGCTTCTTCTTTGCATTTGCTTTGGGATTTCTCCCCTGCGCATTCCAAAAGTCAGTGCCACAGTCTCCTCTCCGGCTCGTTACAAGTATTCCACTCTAGCCTCTCTGCATGAATCCCATTCCGCCTCACTTGCATGCAAGTCTTCAGAAAGGGGCGGTCCTGACCTATTAGGAAAGGGGAAAGCAACGAGAATATTTCTACCTTCACGGGTGAACCTAGAAATAAAGAAACTAGCATTTCCCTTCACTCATGCGGGTGCAGAGTCACGAGCTCTTCATGGATAGAAGATAAAGATCTGGGTAAACCTCATCAATTTCATTCTATGTCGGGGCGGTGCCATCATTTCTCCCGGAAGGATTTCTTAAGGGGAATGATGAAAGAGGCTTGGTATTCGAACTCACGAAGCCACTTTCGAAGGGGAACTTCTTCCTTTAGGAGTTTGAATCTCTGAAAGCGGGGGAATTTACGGATCTTTTTCCATATCCCTAGCTCTCAAGAAGATATGAGTATGTTATGGCTACGCGATCAATAGCGATATCGTCATAGCAGCGGAAGCTGACAGAGTCCTATTATCATAGCGAGGAAGGATAGTAGTATGAAAAGTAGCCCATTACATATGTATGGTATTTTAGTACTTATACCCGTCTAAGCGGCTAGTCTTTGACGTCAGGTTTAACTCAGGTTGGCTTTCCGTTAGGTTATAAGGAGGATTTACAGGGGAGAGGTGTGTGTCAGTAGAGACCATGTGCAAAAGATGTCGTTGGAACGCTTTAACAAACAAGGCCGTTACGTAGATGCTAACAAAGTAAGCCGTAGCTCGCGATCGATCTATGGACTTAGGTACTTAGAGCTAATCGTATCATAGCAGTTCTTTCCGAGTAGAAAGGTATTCTATTAAAAAGAGAACTCATTATGTAGTAATCTTTGGAAGTCAGTATTCTAGCCACTTCCTTCGCTATTGATGGGACATCTAGATCTAGGTTATCCGCATCTGCAGTTGAAGCAGTTGACGGCCGGGCCAAGGCCAACAAGAGCCGTGTTTGCATTTGATGAGCCTGACTAGTAGCAGCAACCAGGTTATGTCTGTGTTGTGACTTTATATGAACCGTGTCAGAATGAGCACCAAATCAACAAAAAGTTATCAGCTTCTTTCTTAAGTGCTTCAGTTCAACGTGATCTATCGCAGGCGGTTTTTCATCTGACTCTTCCCCTACTTTCCATGCATCATGAGCGGATTCACCTTTCTCCCTCTACTACTCCATCCAATTAGTCATCTGAATCTTAGAATGCGCTAATGGTTGGGGGTCCACCCAAGCTTTCTCGATCAAACTCTCTGACGTCGAAGAAAGACTTCGAGGAGCAGGGATGATTTGAAATAGTTTATTTTTTATACACTTAACACCAAGCCAATCTTGACTTAAGTAAGTACAAGCAAGGCTATGGACTCTATCAAGAAGGTATGGAACTTTTCGACGCACCTCTTAAAATTCCTTCTTTGCCACATCTCTCTTAGCTTATTTTATTTCGAGTTAGCGGTTAGAGGGAAGGATCACTCCTAAAAGCTGCCTTTCTCTTATATACGAGAGCACTGCTGCCACTTCTGAAGCTAGGGACTTCTTTTTGTCGATACCTTTACTTTAGAGAATGAATAGGGGCGAAGCGGTTGAATTGGCTTCCAAATCGATATTTCCTCTGCCTCTTATCTTTTATTTATATTTAAGGCACTCGAAGCATATTGGAAAGTTTCCAGTAGAGCGGGAAGGAGGTTTAGTCAAAGACTTTCAAGAGCTTATTGGAGGCAGTTTTTCAAAGGAAAGGGAAGAGCCCGGCAAAGTCCGAAAAAAGAGAATACCTGGAATTCGCCGAGAAACCCCTCCCTTTGAAGTAATTCAATCTTTTCAGCCAGAGGTTCCATGTCCGTAAGCTACTCTGATTGAACTCGACATCAGTGATTTCGAGCGTTACTGAAAAGCAAGGGCATTTTTGAAAAGACCCTACTACTAAACTAAGGTTCTTTTGAAGATTCCTTTGGTGGTCACCGGTGGGTTAACGATAGAAATCTGTCTTGGTGTTCATCACCTGGTTAAACAGGTAGTAAAGTTAGGCCGTCGATCAGGGTGGCTGTATGTTGCACTTTACTATAAACAAGCATCAACATGCTTTATGCACTATTCTTCTTCTACTCACCCTAAGAGGTTGACCGAACTATCTGTTCCCATCTCTCTCACGAGGACGGGACTCCCAAGGATCATTCCCCCGTTTCACCGTAAGGTGATCCATAGGCGTGATGATCGAGCAGATATAGTAGTCAAGTTGTATCTTTCTTTACTATAGCAAACATTTTTTAATTGGCTAAGAAAGTGGATAGATCAACTTTCTCTTCTATCTCTACTCCCCCTTCTAATGTGAAGGCCTTGGCTACCGATGCTGCGAATTCTTATTTTTTTTTAAGAATTACTGCAAAGGTATGTTCCGTCTATCTCTAGTATTCCTTTGCTACAAGGAATGACTTGGGATCCGATCCGACCTGGAAGGCCACACCATCTAAGATGAAGCCTATCCGATTGAAGGGCTCTCGTCGTAAGAAAGGAGTTCCATCTGTCTTCCGAGCCTTCCCCTTTGAAATCCATTCAAGGTTTCAACTTGCTGAGTCTCGGAATCAGTTTCGTGGGCGTCAACAAGCTAATTGGTTAGGCGCGTTGTGGTTTCCTTGGACGAGGTCTTGTTTTGACCCTAACAACGAACTCATCTCGCAGATAGGTTGTTCTGCATTTGAGGAAGCTGTTAGAGTCGGACATCCTTGTCCAGAGTTTACTGAGGTTATGCCCAGCCTCGACCGACTAGGCCAGTCTATAGAGGGTGGGGGGAAGCGTAGGATATTTCCCATAGGTAACTGGGTTATCCCACGTGTTTTACATCCCCTTCATAAGTGGTGTATGCCGATTCTGTCGACACTCCGGGACTTTAAACCAAACCGCTCCGGTGGAACGGTTGGCAGGCTCATCTATAACGTATTCTGTAGATCTTAAGGAAAGTAGACGGGGATACAATCAATAAGCTTTCTGCTTGGTATCAGATTGGATGCACTGGCCAGGCTATCTGATAGTCTGGTACTCACTGCCAGTAGACTGAATCAGGTAGACAGTCAGCTTTCTTACATCCGGTTACTGCGGGAAAGAGTGCTAGTCTAACTGCCGGTACGGGTATGCTAATAGATAGAGGATCCGCCAGTCCTAGAATCAGAAAGTAGCTTGTCTGCCGGACTGGCTGCTTCATTGAATGTGTCGATCTTATTCTATATAAGGAGTAGATTTGCATCCTTGTCTGGCAGTTAGCTAAGTGAGAAGTTGTGATCGAGGAAGCCCTGCCCGGTAGTGCCTCTACTCTACTAATCCTAGTACTAGATACTAGATAGACAGGCCGATCACCGGTGGCATAAGATCCTTCTCTGCTTGTCTAACTCAAGCCAGATAGCAGCAATCACTCGAAATAGTCGCGGAACACATGCAAGTCCAGATTTAAAGATAAGAGAGCCAAGTCTATCTCTTAAGACCAAAAGGAAATGTTGGGGGGACAGGTCTCTAAGGAATAAATGCCAGACAGAGGTCTAACCTAACCGTTTGTTTCATACAGTGAAGCGGGCTAGAGCCAGGAGTACGGGATTGTTTGAAGGCCTTTCCGGTCCGATTTCAGCCAACTATATATAGTGTCAAGGAATATAATTTCTTTTGGGCAAGTAAAGTCAAAAGAAAGGGCAATATTCCAAAAAGTAGTTCCTGACTCCAATCAGTCAACTACGGGCGGTAAAAGAGCTGGTAGTGAATCTTCGGCGCAAGCTGTAGGAGTAGGACTAGTTTAGGTTTAGGCGAGGGAAGAAGCAACGGCTAACGAGATAGGGGCGACAAAGCGAGGGGATTGAGCCTTTCTCCTAGCGCAAGAGTTTTCGTCGCTGGATTAAGACGACTTAGCTACTTGTCTGAAAGCGGAAAAGGAAGTTGACTAACTTCATTCGGTAAAGCTAGATAGCAACCGAAAGAGGCCTGAATAAGCAAAAAAAAGGGGAAGTCATTGGATTATTCGCTTTGATAGGATTGTCTCCTTATGTGGTACTCGACCGGCTAGACTTCTATTACTTTTTTTTTTGAGTTTCTAATCGTGTTAAGCATTTCCTATAGCCGGCGAGAAGGGATCGCTTATTAACGAACCTGGCTGGCGAAATTCTAAAGAGGGATCACAAATTGCCCTATTTGTGGGACAGATGGGGAGGACGTTTTGCCATGCTTTGAAAGATTGTAGTTGGGCAAGATTTGTTTGGTCTGTTAGGCCATAGATCTGGTCGCACTTCATTTCAGCCCCCTTACTCAATAGATTTATTAAAATATCCATGGTGCTGGTATGCATACAGTGTCGGAGCTTGATTGACCTCTCATTTCATTTTTTAAGTAGCAATTCACCAACTCTGGGCCCAGCGCCATTCAATCTTGTAAACTCATTGACACCGCAATTGGAAAAAGAGATACGAACGGAGAGGAATAACCAATCGATGAAAGAACATGAAACCATTATGTTTCAATAGAGGTACGAGATACGGTTGGGGGCAATGAAGTAGGTGAAGTGGTTGGATTTTGCGAGTTGTTCCAACCACTGCTGGATGTGATTCCAAGAGCCAAACGAGAATGAATACCACACAGAAGAGTAAAGACCAGGCTCCCTAATAGAATGTTTAACCGATCCATTCCAGATCGACCGAATTGGTACGGAAGTTGTAACATGGGAAAACCACATAAAACACAACTTATTTGAATAACCCGGTGACCTACCAATTGTAGAAGTAGGATCTTTGGCAAGCAAAAAGCACTTAAATAATACAATTCGAATGTACCATCTTCTTTATCATTTCGAGGAAAATGTGCGGGAGGAAAAGAAAACAACGAAGGGATCCGATTCGGACCTAAATGGGAATGACATGAAAAGTCTTTTTCAAAACCTAGTATTAAGGGCGTTACGACGATATACGAGAGGAATGGAGAAAAACTCGTGATTGGTGTGGAGGGGAAGATATTTTTATTATATAGTTCAAGAAAGAGTCGTCTCATTTCCTTACATTAGCCATGGAAGATAAATAAAAGTCAATATCTGTGAAACATGAGCTTATGATATAGCTACACCTAATTCCGAGAGAAGATAGGAAAAAGACAGAGGAGTACGCGAAACTGCCATTCTATGCTCAACCTTCTGACCACGAACAACTAAGACAGATAAATAGAGGACTTGAACCTGTAATGTGTACTTAAGGGCTAGATAGACAGATGCCTCTTCCTATCTTCCTTCTTGACTGGACCAAAAGATGGATAGATCTAATACGTTAATTGTTTTGATCACAGGTAGTGAAACCAAGAAAGAAAGGATTCGCGAGTGGTGCTTTCTATTTTTTGAAATTTCTTCGCCAATACCTTTTTTATAGCTTTCCTTTAGCTGCTACTTTTTTTCCCAGTCCACGCCCAATCAGAGTAGTAAGTGTGCCTGCTCCGTCCTTCTTTGACGAAATGGATGCTTTAGGGGAAGGAGGGACTTCACTAAAGATGGTCTGTTTGCGCGCCTGGAAGGGAAGGCTTCCATGCAGGTAGTTCAAGGCTGAGGTCAAGCTATGGGCGCAAGGAGGTCTAGTAAGTTCCTTCTTCGTCTTTTGCTTTTCATTGGGCAGGCGATGCCTTCTTAAATGAGATAATTTATCTTTAGCAAGAAGCAAGCCATCTTCAAGCTGTCGAATATAGATTGAAGAGGGTGATCGTAGATCAGGGGAATCAAATCCCATTGCTCCAACCAACACATTTATATAAGCTAAACCTAATGTTTTGCCGGATGACAGGACGGGAAAGAAAGGCTAGCAGATCCTTTCTTAGGAGGGAGTCTCTATTTTCTTTTCCTAGCTTCCTCAAAAGCATGATGTAGCGACTTACTATTAATTAATAATGCGAGCTAGCATTTGGGGCTAATGTCTGTAGATGTGATACCTCCCGGTCAGAGACGGAGAATCGCTGTTATCGGATCTGGTAATAAACGTATGCTTAGTAGGGGGGCTGAACCGGCTTGCTTTTGGTACTAAATTCCTCCTCCACCCGAGCGTTTATTGCTTTCTTTCTCGACGAAGGAATTGATAGAGGCAAAGAAAAAGAAGTGAAATCTTGACCAGTTCGTATAGAAGTCAAGGGAAGAGTTTTCAAGGAACCAGCTCCTGGGGACTTCTATTAAGAACGACTTTAGGTCTTAGTATGTGGTACAGCATATAGAGTCGTGAGACGCTCTACTTCCTCTTGTTCAGTTATCGATTCGCTGGCTGTTTCCGACTCGCCCAGATGCTTTGCGAGACTGAAAGCTTCATTTTGTGTTCGGTTGCGTTATCTACCGCAAAGAGGGACTCCCCCTTTCTATTAGAACAGTGTTAGTTCGCTATTACTGCCGGTCAGGCCGATGATAATTCGATTCTGATATTGCTATGTGTGCCACTAGAGCTTTGATCATATGCTTTGAGCCGAGTCGATGAGTTTGAATATTCATTCGTGTACGTATGCCATGTAGATTGAAAAGGGAGAAGCCCTAACTGGGGGAGTATAAATAGCACACCAGATGGATCATTCAATAGAAAGCCGAAGGCAAAGAGTTAACACCTCCAAAGGGCTGGGTGAGAGAAAGCGTCCTTTGTTGATACTTAGTGTACACCGCCACCTACTGAAATGGATTAATAAACGTTGCTTTCTATTGCTTGTAGCGGCGTTGCTTCCTTTTGTTCACCGCGTGAAATCTTGAGAAAGAAGGCCTTGTGGGGCATCTCCAGCAGCGCCAAAGAAGGAAGAAGTAAAGTGGGCTAACGAGAATCAGATAAATCAGAGTGTAGTAACCGCATTTCTTACAGCTGTAACCTTTCCCTATCGGTCGATCATCCGAGAATCCGATTCAATCCTCTCCTTTCAGTGATCTCATACCTCTTCGCTTAGCTCGAGTGATTGAATACCATAGCTACTAAGTGATGGAATACCATTGCTTACGAGGACAAAAGGCCTGATAGGGAGAAGAATGTGAAATCGCTTGCTCGCAAGAGGAAGGAATGATTAGCTCAAGCCTATAGTATAGCGTTAGGGCACCTCACTCGGGGATTTTACCGATTGAAGCTTGCTTGTTAGAAGCTTTGGAAGTTTACTTGTTGCCTGTTGGCTCACTAATAGGGTCACGAATGGTAAGAAGATAAAGAATAGTTCCGATTATTCTGATTCTGCAACTGTAATCAATTCTATTCTATTTAGCTTTTCATTCAAGTCTATTGGCAGTTCATTCTCTCTTGGCTCTCCGGGATATTCATTCAACATGTTGCCCTAGGTAGAATGGGAAAGGACTCTGTGAACGGATCGCCCAGGAGATGGTGATAAAGTTTCTTTAGCAAGAAAAGGGAAGTGACCTTTACTAAACAAGCAACAGACTGACTACTTACTAAGGATTTGAAGGAGAACAGTAAGCGATGGAATTTATTACTAAGCTGAATAGAAAGTCATTCGATACCTTCGCTTACAGAAAGAGAAATAGTTAAATTGAAATAAAGGAACTATTCTTTATCTTCTTACTCAGGAGCTACCTTTTCCCTCTTTTTTTGAGACTGATTACCGAGTCTTCTATTCCTGTAAGGGGGAGTGGAGTGAGTTCATGGAGCGAGGTAGCCCCGCAGGGAACCCGGATAAATTAATCTATAGCTCAAGTGAAGTGACCAAAGAAGCAAGACTAAGCGCAAAAATAGAGATCGAAAACCCAGGACCAAAGTGTTTTCGTGTTATTAGCGTCTAGGCCGAAAAACTCGTGGCTAAGGTCCATGCACACTAGTTCAACGTGCTCACGTAAAACACACGAACTGAACTAGCAAGATTAGGGTTTGGTTTTTAAGATGGCGCAGACTCAAGGAAGAAGTTTGCTTCAAATCTAGAAAGGCTTAATAAGCGCATCTCCAGTACACTGAGCCTACACCTTCTAAATTTTCAGCACATTTTTACCAACATTATTATTTATTATATTTTCATAAGTAGTAAAGATTTACAACTAGGGCTTTTCCCATACCATACATGCAAACATAAAAAAGAAAACCAAACAAAGATAGTTAGCATAGATAGGAGTCTATCTCCAGTAAGCATCCGGAGTAGATCTAAACTAAAAAAGACAAAGAACACCATACATTAAAACACACTACTTTGCGTCTACAGACACTTATTTAAATCTTCTAGAAAGAGTCGACGGACCCTTTATGAAGCTTACGCACACATAGACAAACCAGCCACACAACTAAACACAACATTACAACAAAGTAAACAACAACATATTAAGTTAAAAGAAAAGCAAAAACAAAGGACTTCTTAGTAGTTTCCCCCAGGTCTCCTGCGGATGATGGAGGCCGCCCTGATAAGCAGCAATTCGCGCTCTCGGATGAGAACCCTCCTTTGTTCTTCCAGAGCGCGAATGTGGTCCTGGAGCTCTTGTATCCGCTTTACCATGACTTCCTCCTCGACAGGAGGCATGTGCTCCCAGAAGGCAGCCAGGGTTTGCTCCTGCTGGAGCTTTGCGTTCTCTACATTAATAATTGCTTGCTCAATTTGAAAAAGCGTTAAAGTGGTTACTGGTGGATCCATATCTATCTCCCCTTGCTTTGCCAAATAGATAAAGCAGGTTCTATTTATAGACGTGGGAAGCTCTAAGCGAAAAAAAAAAGAGTCTTTCATTTTTCGCGGGTATCGCCACGTGGCTTAATCCCGAAAACTCTTTCAGGAATAGAACTTAATAATATAGCGCACATCAGAGAAGAGAGAAACCCCCTTTATAATAAGAGAGGCCCCCTGCGTCCTTTCTTCATAGATGGAGCAATCCTCACTCAACAGCTCGAAAGCGGATCAGTATAAACCCACGTGATCTGTATTCGCTTACGTACCAGGTGTGCTTCGTCGTACCCTGACTACTCCTCTTTCACTGGCTTCTACTTGTCTTTTACTGGCTTATTTGTACCCAGCTTCATGATTGAACTCCCCTCGGCCAATCGTCACTCGACAGCAGCTTCGTCCTAGCGTAGGCTGAAGAAGTAAAGCCTCTGCCTCTATCGCTTGATTGAAAGGATCAGACACTTTCCCCTACTTTTGACAGCAGAATGAATTATATTATTAATATAAGTAAGGTAAACTTGCTTTTGCCGATTGCACTCGGATAGCGGCCTGGGCCGTCCTGGAATGGGAAAAAAATAAATTAGATGGACTGGACTTGGGCTTTGTTTGGAAAGCCAGGAAAAGGTGGCATTTCCGGGTCAGGGCTTAAAATGGATCTGAATGCTAACATTGGGCTAACCTTCACTCCAATAGAATGGGGAAACGAGCAGAAGCATATTTTGTCTGCCATCCCTCAGGGCAAATCCGTGTTCATCACAGGCTCTGCTGGGACTGGTAAAACCCTATTGCTTGAGGAAATAAATTACTGAAAAAAATTACCAATATGTGGTTTTGTCATACAAAAAGATCCAATTTGTTTGGACTCGTTAGGTTTGGCCCATTACCTTGAGTGAGGCCGAACGTGTACACCTTTTGTTATAAAGATGTGATCTTATCCACTGATGGGTCTTGTTCTAAGCCCAACCCTCTCGTCTTAGGGTAGGATATCCAGAAACCTTCAATCACGGGAACTTCCCCTTTTTGGTAGACAGCCTATGTTGGGCTGACTAAGCCCACTATCCTACCTAATAGGGTCCCATCTTGTGTCGGGTTAAGGGCGCTTAGTGGAACCCTATTTCTTCACTTGTAGTCTAGGGCTTTGCTTGGCATTGGGCTTCGATATAGCTTGCTTTCCTGGTTTTGGATTAAACCTCTGCTTTCTTAATTCAGTCTATAGGCTTAGAATTTAGCCCAGAAAGAAACCTTTCTTAGCATCCAATTGCTCGACTCGATGGGTACTTCTAGTGGTTTGCCGGAGAAGCTCTTGTATTTCTTTAAGGAGTTGGTTAGTGGCATAGACACCTCTTAACTCTAAATCGAATATTCAAGAGACTAAAAAGATCTGGAATGCACATCTAAAAGGAGAGGAACTTCACTCGTAAAAAAGAAAAAGATAAACGATAGACAGAAAGAGAAGGAATAGCGGGCAAAGCGATTCCAATGCTTAACGAATGGACCAATCCAAGACTTGGAATGCTACCAGAATCGACAGCAGCTCTTACCTTACTAGCACGATACCGAAATGGCCCTTAGCCGACTAAAGGCTACAAGACTGCTTCTACACCTACTACCCTCACTCTCAGATAAAGACAGAATGGACAAGAACTACTTTTACATCCTCAAGCTAGAAAGAGGATAGGCTATTGGGGCTTCCTGCGAATTCTGTGGAAGGTAACAAGACTGTAGAATATTCGAGGGACCACAAAAAGGGGAAGTCAACTGTTGCCTCTAAAAGGGCCCGGATACCGCCTAAACCAATGCAAGGTTGTATTCCCAAGGAAGCTAGCATAGCAATAGGGAATCCATCTAGTATTGACTAAGGAAAGATGGTGCTGGGGGGTCCCACTAAGGTGAATGTTATTGAACCTTCTCATGCAAAAAAGCCATGCAAAGAATTCCTTCTACGTCCATTGCTACACACTTGGAACAGCCTCGCCAAGAGTCTGCACAGGCCCAGGAGTTAGGTTCTTTTATGGAGCTTTTAAAACACCAGTTGCAGTAGGAAGACCCCCTGACCCAGGGGAAAATATCTGTCCTTATCGCTTTATAGTGCCACAAGAAGTGACAGAGGTAGAGGGAGAGGTCAATTCTCACTAAACGTTCCTCTAGTAAGGCACCATCACCAGCGCACATGAGAAAAGGCCAAGGAGAAGGTGAGAGGAAGGTTCAAACACCAGGCTACACAGCCCTAAACTCAAGCAATGATTTATTGTAGCTATTGAGTTTAGTACACCGTACTCAAACCTATACCCACTCTCATACCCTACGGTAAGTGAAAGGAAGCAGTACATTCCACTTTTTAGGGAGGAGCTGAAAGATAGACCTTCCTCTTGAAACATGGGGTGAAGTATTGGGGAGTTACACAGCCACTGTTGGTCTTATATCCCTACCACCAAGACCAACAGCTGCGGATTCAATAGCATCGGCGAGAGAGAGAATTCCTATTGAGTTAGCTTTCCTGGGGGAGAGGATATTCTATAAAGGCTATACCACGACCACCCCATAAGCTACAGCTTCCCCTGTTGTGCTTGGTGGAATTCACGCCTCAAATCATCACTTTCTCACCGACCTTTACCCATGCTAAACGTGTCCCAGTTTACTAACGAACCAGTGACGTAAAGCTTATATTCTCAATTTATCCTTTCTTCCCCTCTGCAGCCTCACAGTTGTCTTTTATTTTATTGCCCATCGATAACGGAATGACTCTTGGTGAGCCAATGAGCTCAAATCAAGCTAGAGAACTTCCTGAACCATATAGTGTGACGGCGGAACTTATTGCTATCTATCAAATCCCAGAGTTTAGTTAAGAACCTCGTAGGCCGGGAATGCCATCAAGAAGCCTTTTCCTCTCGGTGTCAGTGTCAGCCAAGTTAGCATCGACTTCCCCAAAGCCATAATTTTCAGCTGATGACATTGATGAGTGATCCAACAGTCTTGAGTGGTAGTTTTCAAAGGAGAAGGGATCCGAGGTACTAAGTAGCTATGGAATGAAGGCGAACTAAAAGCTTTCTCCCATTCTCCTCCAGGCTCTCCTCTGACCACGAGTGGCGTACTCTGATATGAGTAGATCAGATCAGAGTACCACGCCAATGTCGTTTAAGACAGCTGAGTTTGATAGACTCTGTACGGGAAGAAGGGAGGGGACACTCATAAAATTATTCTTATTAATCACAGGTATGAGTTTTAGGGCGACGGGCCTACGCCTACTATTAGAAGTGCCCATCCTTCTCTCAGGTATTCTTTCAACCGCGTCTAAAAAAAGAAAAAACTTGACCATTTTAAAGACATCCCTCGAGCTCCGCAGCTTTAACACCGGATGGAAGTACGGTCAGATGAATAGAACCAATACTATCTCAGCGACTATAGGTCGGTTGACGGCAAGGAAGGAAGTTAAGTTTTCCCTTATCCTGTATGATTTATAAAAGTAGGGTCTGTAGGCAAGTCTATTGACTTGTTACCATTTCTCTCCGCCATTTAAAGAGAAAGACCCAGCGCATCTCTTCCCTCTTCGAGCCAACCGTTCACTTCCTCTAACGAGCGAGTAAACAAAGTTAACCACTTACTACGTTCTTTCAGAACCTTAGATTCCATGAAATCAAATAATGATCCTCAGGAGCAAGAAGATGCTCCCAAGCGACCCCGGGGATCCAGCTCACTATCCGCCGTTATCCCTTTCCATTCCTACCCTATTCTCCATTCTTATTAGGCAGTCGCCATCACAATCGGAGTTCAGTTCCTCCTTCTCGCAATTAGAATCTAACTCAGAACCGTAAATCTCAACTGGAAGACTATTTGACATGGAAGAGTCACTTCCTAGGCGTACAAAAATATCCTTATTGTGGTATGCTCCTATATCATCCTACTGATATTTTTTTGACAGCGCACTGACGGTGATATGCCTTGAACTTTTTGAAATGATACGCCACAACTGGAAAGGGGCTTGCTAAAGCCCATAGGCCTGTGCAGACGTGAGGAATGTATTCTTTCTTTCTCAGGCGGGGCGGAAAGACTCTGAAGTTGCCAAATATCGTCCGCTATTAGATAGATGCGCCTTATCCGGTCTTTGCGGAATAACCGCAGTTGGTGGTTTAGTAAGGGCATTAGGAAAAGGCGTAACCGCTGTTTGAGAGATAACTAGTTACTTTATTACCTAAAGTTCACTTATTTGTAGCCTACCACTAGCTTTTTATTTTTTGGAGGAAGCTAAGCCAAGTCCAAGATTATGCTGTAAGGCATCGATTTCCGGCCGATTGCCTTCTGCAAAGGTCTCATATTCTTTGACAGATTCTCTATAAAGAGTACGGTACAGATGAGAAGAACAGATAAGGGTCTTGCCCGATCTTCCCTTTACAGGTAGGATATGTGTTCGATAGGAACGTCCTAAAAATGTGGGGCGCGTTCCGTCTATATCAGTTAATATGCTGCTGGAGTTGGATTCTTTGAGCTGTTAAATAATAGATACATGGGGTTTTAATAACGCCAGATCGGCACATCAATAGCAGCAGACGCAGAGGAAGAAATCCTTGCTCTTCGGGCTAAGATGCTGACTTTGTCGTGGAAAGAGTAATGAGAGGAAAGCCTTGACCTTCCCTTGTTCTACCCTTCGAACTCGAAGATTGAAAGGTGATTGAAGAAGATCACTCTAT